>JACTOM010000929.1:10099515-10407701 GCA_015832385.1 Elymnias hypermnestra
TTTACACGGTGGCAGCAATCCGGCCGCAACTGGATCGTTGGCTCAACAGAAAGCACGGATCATTGTCCTTTAGGTTGGTGCAGGTGCTTACCGGGCACGGGTGCTTCGGCAAATACCTGCATCAAATTGTTGGTAGGGAGGATTCGCCAGCTTGCTTTGAGTGTGGAGCGCCAATTGATTCGGTGCAGCACACTGTGGAAGAGTGCCCAGCTTGGGAACCCCAGCGCCACCTTCTATCGCCGCTAGTCGGAGACGATCTCACACTACCGACCATAGTCGCCGCCATGGTCGGTAGCGAAACAGCATGGAGGGCTTTCGCCTCGTTCTGTGAGTCTGTAATTTTACAGAAGGAGGCAAGCTCGAAGGCGAGGGAGGCAGTAGCTCATGTCCCTCTCCGCCGGAGGAGGGTTAGGAACGATAGGCGTATGGACGCCCACCTGTTCCAACCTACTTGAACGTTATGTAGGAAGCATCTGGGGAGCCATCTGAGTGGAATGCGTAGGCGAACTTCTGGCCCCCCACCCATTAGATGTAGAGGGTTCCGCTGGGTTTTAGTGGGTATTGTCCTGCGAGTCCCACACTGCCGAGTAGAGTTTTTAATTCACTCGGCGTGCGTAAATGCATTTCCCAGCGACAAAAAAAAAATATGTTGTTCCTGAGTTAGCTTTGTTGGGATATGAACCCGAGGATCAAGTGCTCGCACCAATACAGCAACTTCATTAATATGATGTCAAACAACTTGTAATAAGGCCACTTTAAATTTTTGTAGAAATACAAATTGTGTAAAAAACTGTCATGTAAGTTTTACATATACACCCGATGACGATATCGAGTTTCATATTATTATGCTGCAATAAGTTATCTAGGTTACTTACGAGATGGGCTAGAAAATAATTACTATAATATATTTTGAAATATGGCGTGAAACATAATTGCTACCAACCCCCACGTCTTTTCGTGAAACCAATTATTATTTATGGATTCCAATACGAGCGTCGCCACGGGCATAGTGAGCGATAACGGCTTGAAAGTGTTAGCGATTATCATCAGGTGTTTGCGATATATGCCCAGAGCAATGGGGTACGAGTTTAAAAGATTAAATTTAAAACTAAACCATAATAAATTAGAGAGCAATGCTTATTGAAAAATATTTAGATATCATGATTATGTAAAGGAGATGATAGATACATATCAGACGTTGGATTGACAAGTAGGTTTTGTTAAGAGTCATGAATTCGAATCTTGGGCTAGTTCTCTTTGTAAAATGTATGTGACTGTTGTTTATAATGCATTATTTTGCATTTTGATGAAGAAAAACATCACTAGGAAACCTGCAGGTCTTAGAACTACCTGGCCAGTTTGTTTAACAGTTCACGGTTCGCTAACAGAGCTCGTGCGTTCGATTCTCAACAGGTTATAAATAGATGATTGCATTTTTTAATGTCTAGATCTGGACTACTCGATGGTTCGTACCAGCATAGATGCAAAACAGGAATTATCTCTTAACAAAAGAAAATTCAAGGAAGAGGTAAATTATTTATTATCAAGTTGACACGCTTTTATCTTAAATGGTATCACCAATCACCTTCAGGTGAGAGCGCAGTCAGGCGCTTAACTACGAGAAAAAAAAACAGTTCTGTGAATAGTGTACCATATATAAAGGGTATATTAAATTAGCAGGCCTTTCTTTTTCTCGTCGGGAAATTCTCATGCATACCCGCCACACAACGTGGGAATGGCGTTACGGGTTACTCCTCCGTACGTTCTTTGGATCGGAATACATCCGCACTCTCCTTAACGATATGCCCACAGGGCTCCTCTCTTCGTATTCCTCCTGTTATTGTGAGATGCCACCTGTCCTCTCTCGGAATCTAAAGGGGCAATGGGATCCGCATCCATTGCCCAGAGATTACAACTGGGGTGGCAGACGACGGTCGTGCATTAACGTCTGCCCCCAAGCCTCCATCGTCTTATGGCTGGAGCATCTCCGTCCACCTCCCTCACGCGCTCCGCCGCCTCCTTCTGTGACAGCAGACCCGGGGTTCAAAGTCGGGATTTATTAACTGTACTCGAAATAACTCAGCTCTAACTAAAGAAGAATAATGTAAGAAAGATTTTCTCATTTTATTATTCAAAGCACTTGACTGTCATCTTATCCCATGGTAAGTGACTAAGATGGAAGCGGGCACATTTGGTTTCTACAAATATTGTATCGGAAGTCGTTATGGTTGGCGTCACGACTTTACTGGTAGGGTTGTTACAAGCAAGGGCTGCAGCCTTCTACCAGTCCAAACTCAGACAAATCAAAAAATTCAATTGCTTAAATTAATCGTGCTGGGAATTGACCCTAGAACCTCAGCTAGCGAAACGAGCGTTCAAACCAATACGTCATTGCATCCATTGTCAGATAAAGATGTATATAAATGTAAGCCAGGATCGTTTTTCTTTGAATATTTATTGCTGCAACGATTCGATTGACGATTCACTTTACTAAATTGTAACAGCAACGCAACAAAAACGATGGGCGGCCATTTTTTTTACGTGGAGATCAATTGGCTCAATTTGTGTGCTAGCAGCCAGACGGTTTGACGACAATTTAGTGAGCGTTCGTTACCTACTAACAAGGGTATTCAAACTATCAACTAAATAACATTGGTTAACATTTTTTTAAAGCTATATTAATTTATACAAATAAATAAAAACTGTGTCTGTTTGTCATGTCAATGTATATAAATGTATATACGGTACTTATATAAAAAAAATTTAAGTAATAACTTCTTTAGCTGCGTTATTTGGTACACAAATAACAGAGCTTTTTGGTAGAGTTAACTTAAGGGTTTGCATCACCATTTCTGACATTCTAATGTGCCTTAATGTGCACACTGCGTACCTTTACGAGTAAATTGAATGAATTAATTGAAGTCAAACTTCTTTAGGCGCATGAGGGTAAAAATTTACGGATGAAACACGTGATTAGCGACACAAAGATGCGCAGCTTTTTTATGCTAGTTCGTTTGAAGGTGGGGTAGTTATAATATTTACAACTAACAGGTGGCATTTTAATTTGTCACTCGTCATTTAATATACTATTTTTCATAAAATATATAAAAAAAATATTTCATAAATTCTCTTTTCTATATTTTAAATTCAAATACAAAATTTAGTTAATAATTTCTATTTGACAAAAACACGTGGCATTTTTATATACAATTCGTCATTTGAGGGTTCAATATATTATTTGTTTTAATTTATGCCACTTTTAATATTTAAATAACAATTAAATTCATTAAATTCCTCACATATCTTCCCTTTTTCCTCCCTCTTACTTACAATTTATTAGACTTAAAAATTAATTTGCCATAGAAGTTTCACTTCTGGTATGTGTACTTTGTACGCACGTACTTTTAATTGTTTCCGCAAATTGAGTATTTATAATTTTATATTAGTACTGGATGTATAATTAAATGGAGACTGATATAAACAAAATATTATTGCATTGGTTCGTCATCGTCGTCGTCGTAGTCGTCACTTCAATCGATGGACGTCCACTGCTGGATATAAGTCTCACCAAATGATGCTCACTGTGCCACCAAATGATCCTGTCTTGTCTTGCCCGCCTGGCTCCAGCGACTACCGAAGACCCTCTTTATATCGTCGGTTCACCTTGTGGGGGTCTGCCAACACTGCGCCGTCTAGTGCGGAGTCAAAATTCCAGGACCTTAGGGCCCCAACGTCCATCGGTTCGTCGGACTATGTGCCCCGCTCNTTATATTAGTACTGGATGTATAATGAAATGGAGACTGATATAAACAAGATATTGTGCCACCATTAGATCCTGTCTTGTCTTGCCCGCCTGGCTCCAGCGACTACCGAAGACCCTCTTTATATCGTCGGTTCACCTTGTGGGGGTCTGCCAACACTGCGCAGTCTAGTGCGGAGTCAAAATTCCAGGACCTTAGGGCCCCAACGTCCATCGGTTCGTCGGACTATGTGCCCCGCTCATTGCCACTTCAAGTTCGCGATTCGTTGATTTGGTTGCTGTATAGAATTATGAATATATTTCATAAGTTCTTATTCCTGTCGGCATTCCCCATGACTACCAATGCTCTTTTTTTTGGTCATTCTCTGGCGGATGATAATAAATGCGAGCAACTTAGGACTATTTTTCTTTTCGAACAATATGCATTAGGAATAACGCGGTAGTCAGAAGTTAGTCTGAATGTATAAAAAAATCACAGTGTTTGACCGCGATGATCACCGAAAGTATTCAATCTAGTTGACGACAAATTTTTCATTTTGTATTGTTCTGCCATACCGTAGGTTTATATTTAATTTATAACATTTTTTATTGCGTAATATGAGAGCTACCGTCAACATCAAATAGATGGCGAAGTAAGTCTCAGATTTAGAAGCTGTGAAGTCGGCTAGTTTATATTGTAAATATAAGAATAAATTGCTGTTTATAACTTTTGTTAAACCTCGTCAATTTATATAATGATTGAACTGATATTAAAAATCTTAAAATATTTTTAGAAGTCCATGGAATGTGGTCCATATCCAGATCCAATGGCCAGAAGATATAGGCAAATAATTATTTGCCACTAGACGAACCCTATTATGCTGTATGATATTTTGAGCACCTAAAACAAATAACCAATTTGGGCGTTATTCTGCTTTATAGATATAACTAGCTATGCTCAGAGGTTTCACCCGCGTAGATACCGATCTCGTGGCTGTGGAAAGTCTACTAATAAGTCTTATTTTCTTATATTGACATTTTAAAATTAGTTATATCTTTAGAATGGAACGCTCTATTTTAATAATTCAAAAAATATTTTTCAATGTTAAGGATTTGTACAGAGGTATGAATAATATGATTTGATTATTGTAGGCAGTTTTATTTATTTTAAAATGAGAACTATAGTTATAGTGGCATAACTACAGTAGTTGGACATGTGGTATCATGGATTTTTTTATAGATATTAATACGTTCTATAATATTGTAGACCATTTTTTTGTTTTATCATTAATAGATTGCGCGGCGCATGCGTATTGCAATAGATATAGAGATAGAATAAAGAGAAAGATTGCAATAGATTTTTTATTTCACACCTTGGATTACATTAATTCATTTTTCCTAGGGATCCCTATTTTTTTTGAGAAAGTAATATAGCCTATGTCGCTCAGTAAAAATACGACTTTCTAATGGTGAAACAATATTGAAATCAGTTAGTAGTTTTTATGTGAAAGCGTTACATACATACAAAAACGCAAATATCTTTATAATATTAGTTTAGATTACTTATTTGACGAATTATTATTTAAAATTAAATAGCGTTTAAAAAGCAAATACAATATACGAATATAAAAGCTATTAAACATGAGCATGTTGCAAATCAGCTCTAGAAATGTCAAACGTTTACTTAAAAAAATAAGTAGCTATTGAAATACTTCCTAGTATCTAATGGTTCAGCAAATCGAGTTCAACAGTTCACCTTCCCTTTAAATACACAACGAAGGTTAAGTGGTCTGTCTGTTTCACTTAACCGTTGCCCGAAGCTCGGGTAAGCGGTAGCCGCTTGTGTTCACAATATTATATTATCCCACCAACCCCCGCGGTTTAAACAACCTAACACAAAACAAAATGACCCACAGATTTGTATTGTTGTTAAACAATCGGCTCTTTGTTTTTATACCATATTTCATATTTATTAAAGGGTGCTAAACGCAACAAATTTTAAATGAAAGATAATTTATAGATACCGATCTCGTTGCAGTGGAAAGATCTACTAAGTCGATTTAATTTCGTTAAAATAAATGTTTTATTTCAGTTAGTTTTTAAATACTTCCATTCAGATTATTAGATACACACATTCATAATTTTATATACAGATTTAAATTCGTAACATCATTACATAAATGATGAATGAATTTAAAAATAATTAAGCTACAGGTGAACAATACTTGATTTCAAGGAGGTAAAGAATATTTTAAATCGCTCCAGTGATTTTTAGCTTGCTAAAAATAAAAACAGTAGAGATATATCGATGGGTATTAGTTGTATTCTTGGAATATGAACTAACTCACCAATCGCAGGCCCAGTTATAACGGTCGCTACTAATTATCTTTAAATATTTTGAATGGAATGTCCGATTTTCATAATTTAAAAAGTGTTTTACATGTATAGAAACGGTATTTAATAAAATATCGTTTGACAGGATAAGGATTAACACACAGGTATGAATAATATGGTTTGATTATTGTCGGTATTTTTATTAATTTTTACAATGTAAAAAAGTACTTATAGTGGCATAACTACAGTAGTTGGACATGTAGTATAGCGAACTTTTTGTAGATATTAATACCTTCTATAATATTGTAGAATATTTTTTTGTTCTATTATCAATAATTTTCCCAGCGCACGCGATGAAAGATTTTTTATGACCAAGTTTTTCACACCTAGGGTTATATTAATGCATTTTATTAGGGTTCCCAATTTCTCTTGGGGTCGCTTAGTGAAAATGCAGCTTTCTAATGGTGAAACAAATTTTAAAATTGGTCTAGTACTTTTTGTGTGAAATCGTTACAAACACACATACTTACATACAAAAACAAAAAGGTTTCCACTTTATAATATTAGTTTAGATTTTATATATATTTAGATTTTTTTAATAAGGACTGTTATGTGTCGATTTGGTTCATATAAATCTAGTCATATTGTTAAAAATTTACAGGCAATTTCTTAGCCTACAGTACATTATCTGCATTTTAAATATGGTCCGAGAATGCATATCTTTATATGTATTGTTCTTCTGTACGTATGATAGAACTTCGCCTAAATGATTGGACCAACTTTTATCAAAATGATTGTTATTTTTTTATATTTACAATTTGATTCGATCATAGTGAATTTCCTAATAATTCCACGAGAATAGCAATTATGCGGGTGACACCGCCTGTTATAGTCGTTATATAGAAATACTAGCTGAACCCGCGACTTCGTCTGCGTGGAATGTTTTTTGGGTAGCAAATTGTTGTTTTTTGGGTAGCAAAAACAGGCTAATTGTTTTAATGCAAAGAGTTTATAGTTTTTTTTCAGGCTCTAGATTAACGCCCCCGCCACCCCCCTTGCGGAAGAAATTTCGTAAAACCCGTTCATACCAGACCTCTACTCGGCAAAAGGAATATTCCTAACAAATTTCATGTTTCTACGTCTTGTGGTTCCAGGGATATCGTGATGAGTCAATAGATACCTGGATATCTCTTATATATATGAAGGTTTTGAGAAACACTATTTCTGAGAGATTTAAATTACTTGTAATGAATTTAGAAATAATTAATTTTTTTTTTCAGTTTAATAATGGAAGTACATAAATTAAGTAAAATTACGGTATAAAAATGTATACCTCACCAAAAATCTTTATGCAACCAAAGGTAATATTGAAGTAGTCCATTTATTGGTGTTGTGCAAGTGGTTATGTGGTTTTAGAGGCCCCAAAGGTGAGGAGCCAGTCATAGCCCTCTCGTCCGGCGACGGTTTTCAATGCACACTCGTTAAATCGTTTGTGCCAACGAAATTGTTGGGCCATTCTGATTGAATTCAGAAAATTCGTACCAAAATGCAGAATAGTCTATAGTTTCTTATGTTAAAAACTCCCATTCTATTTGATAAAACTGAAATATTATACAAAACTTCATTACGTCATTAGTTGATTTAAAGGTTTAATTTTCAAACTGAGTCAATATCCAATGTGTCACAAATTGAGTCCCTATTCTTCCATATAAAAGACGTATAAAAAAGTTCTATGGTAGCATGAAGCTTCTTATCTAATACATATGGGGCTTATTAGGAAACTGGATTTTCTAAATGTTGCCTGGTGTATTCGATCGTTGCTTATCACTATATCCTAACAGGAAAATTTAGCGTCGACCAAAACAATTATTGCAATATCAGTTCTCGCAAATATTTTTAGCCTCTTCTCAATAATAAAATAGATATACATTGAAAAAAATATAATCTAATGAAACAGTATAAAAAAATAAAAATTGTATGCAATAAAGGAGTTACTAAAAGTGTCTGCGTACAAAGTAGGTACACATGTCAGAAGTGAAACTTCTCTTTAAGTGAAAGAAATTTTTAAGTCTTGTTTATATTTATATAAATCTAAAACTTTAGAATTCCGAAACTTAAAGGGAGGGATCCTCTAAAAGAAGATATGTTAGGCATTTAATGAATTGTCGTTAAAATATTAAAAGTGTCGCAAATTAACACAAATATTTATGGAAATCTCAATTGACGAAATGTAACTAAAAATGCCACGTGTTTCTGTCAATATTCGAAATAGTTAATAAAATTTTGTCTTAGAATTTTAAATTTAGTTAAATGACGAGTGGCAGATTGAAATACCATATGTTATTTGTAAATATTAAAACTATCTAACCTTCAAACGAATTAGCGTAAAAAACGCTGCTTTACTTCAATAAGTTCCACTTCAATAACTCGATTTCTACTTAAAAGTGTATTAATATCCAGTATCATCCCCTGCAAGTTATACGGATGTAACAAGAAATGTAACAAAGTACATAATTGAAACTTGTACATGACATATAACTGAAAAAGAAAGAAAAGAAAGAAAGCTTTATTCAGAGCACTGTGAGTTACATCCACTTAAAACAATAAAAAATAAAAATAATAATTTCACAACTTGGTTTAAAAGCCGTGCAAACCCCACATAGCCCCGAAAAGGCAGAACAGCTCGGCTTGTGCCATGTGCCATAAATATGACACACGGCGCCAATTTTCAGCTGCAGCCTCATCAACCCGTCCCGGAAAAAGTATCATACTCGTTATTAATTTTTTGTAATATAAATACAAAGCCATAATATAAAATCTTAACTACTATCCAACACAATATAATCTAATATCCAATCTTAACTACCATCACAAAAACAAAACAAAAATAGAATAGACATACAATATAAAAAAAAATTAAAAAGAGTGTTTTTATATATATTAGACCTTATCATTAATAATTATATGTTGAAATTAAATTAAAATAAATTAAATCCGAGGCTATCAGAGACCATTCTTTTGTAGTAACTTATATACAATAATTTATAATTAACAAAAAATGTATTTACTTTATAACTTTAGCTATATTAACAATTGATATATTATTCTAATCTTTCTAAATTTTAGTAAGTGTGTAAGTGTAAATTTAATAAATGTTGTTTATATTTAACTGAAAATCGCCTAATGGCTGAAATTTTAGTACAAGAATTAGAGAATTATTTCTAAAGTCGAAAGTTCCTAGTCAAATGTCCGTCTAAATGTACGCTAACCTTAATAGTATAGGCGAGCGAGATTGCTGGGTGTCGTTGCTGATTGAATTCACTAGACCGGCCTCGAACTTCTGATCCGGAAAATTACCCCAACTGTTTATGCAATGTTAAGTGGTTAGAATTTATGTAGTCATTTGCATAAATGATTTTGTGATTTGTATTACCGTATTATAAATAACCTTTTAGTCTTAATGTTGTTATAATGTATTTTAGAAGATAAACAGAACATAAACAAGCATTATTGTTCCAATGTCTGAAGGCATAACGGTATGAGTACCTTACGTTTCCGGTTGTGATTCTGGATTGATTATTGGAAAAGTATTGTTTTTCATGACCTGCCTTGTTTCAAAAATCAAAATCAATATATATTGATTACTGGTTAAGTACATTTGGAAAAGAAATTTTTTTCCATGACCCGTCTTGTTTTATAAATCAAAATAAATTTTCTTTATTCAAGTAGGCTCAAAAAGCACTTTTAAATCGTCAGTAGTCTGTCCATTGGAAACAAATCTACCACCAGTTCGGAAAGTTGATTTTGCAGAGAAGAAACCGGCAAGAAACTCAACGGCTACTCCTTTAAACATAGTTTTTGTACGTTAAAATGTGTTTAGCTTTCATGTGTAATTGGAATCAAGTCCATACATCTTTGTCGCTTAAATAATCGTCAACATTATAATATGCCTTTTGTAATAGGACATTTTTTACATATTTCTTAAAAATATGTGCAGGCAAACCCAGAAGTGACTCGGATATCTTATTAAAAATGCGTATGCTCAACCCGACAAATGATTTCTGAACCTTCTTCACTCTAAAATATGGCATTACAAGTTTGTTTTTATTTCTTGTATTAAAATTGTGTGTTTCGTTCTTTTTTCTGTATAAATAAATGTAGTAGAGAATAATTTAGTAGAGAAAGGCTTTTAAGTTCTCCAACGGAATCAGTCAGAAGTACAAAAGTCGTTGACAATAAAGAACATGCAATCCTCGTGGATCCTTTGTCACGTTTAGATAGGGTATTAAATGTACATTTATATGGGTATTCCAGATAAAGCTGTCCCAGGAGCTAGGTTTAGTCAACCTATACTACCAAAATTCACCCTCTCCGATAAAAAGGAAATGAGTAGACCATATCCTTTTCTTCTCAGTTGCCTTCTTACCTGAGTATAAGAATGTGGTTGCTATTAACCTCATTATAGTGGCTGCTATTCTGGTTGGACCTCGCTGGAAAAAGATGGTTACACATTGACTGCCCACGACAATTTTAACGCTATTAAATCTTCGTTATCGTAGACCCTGGGTTAAATGTAGGGTAGAGCTTTAGGAAACTGTATTTTGTAATTTCTATTTATAGGTCTAGACTTATGGGAGGCTTCAGATGCGGCTAGTTACTACGCTAATAAAAAAATGTGTTCCAGTATGATACTGTTAAGAAGTAATTTACCTATTATTAGTTTAGATCATTACAACCTCAAACTATACTTTCACTTGTCATTAGGTGGGATGACAATCAAAAGTGTTAACCTATAACCAACACATGGTTTGTTACACTTGTTTGTGATCACATTTGGTGGTAAGTGATGATACAGTCTAAAATGGTAGCGCACTAATCTGGAAAGAGTGAATTTATCTCTTATAGTTCCTACAAAACATCGTACCGGAACTTAAGTCTCTTGCTTGGCGATACATCTTTGCTGGTAAGGTGGTTACTAGTCATGGCCGAGGCCTCAAATTAGAAAATACTATTTCCTATATTCGCACTACCGGGGATGTAACCTGGGACCTCTGGAAATAAACCGCGTACGATACTACTGCGCCAGCGAGACCGTCAAAGTTTCTACTTAAGTGTTACACTTAACCAATAAAAAGCAGTGAAAGTCCAATTTATTTATGGTTAATACATTGTAACATGAGAGCTTGTTTAAGATACGTGCAGGTCACTGGGTAAATGAGTTTAATACCGTCCACGGGAGAACATTAAAACTTGCCGGTCAATGGGATTATTTAAAATGTTGTCTTTAATTTAATTGGTTAGAATCTTCACAATTAAAGATTGTATTGTTCTTCTGTATTTAGTGTATGTTTAGTCGCTTCGCTAGCAGAGGTTAGATTTTGGACAGGTTAAATTTAGGAATTGCAATTTATAATTTGTCTGAGTTTGTACTTTGAGTGAGTGACTTCGGCGGAGCTAGTTACCACGCTACCAGCAAGGACATGCCGCCAAGCATAAATTTGAGGTATTGTACTGAGAAAAAACCATAACAGATAGATTACATCTTAGGGCAAGCATTAACCTGTTAGCAATATAAATTTAAAAAAAACCACATCATAAATAATCTTTTAGGAATGTTCTAGGTGTAACTGCTCTTACCGAATTAAGTACTATTTCAATGTACAAAACAAATATATTTGGATATCTTAATTTTCTAAAGGACAGTCAAATAAAAAAACTAGAACTGAAGCTTATACTTATTTAGTCAAGGATTTAGAAGACATATTTTTCTCATTATATTATAATTAAGGGAAGTTCGACGGCTTCGCTGGTCCAGTGGTGAGAGAACTCGCTTTACTAGCAGAGGTCCCGGGTTCGATCTCCGATAGAACGAATTTGGGAAATTGTATTTTCCAATTTGTCTAAGTCTGGACTGGTGGAAGGTTTCGGCCGAGGCTAGTTATCACACTACCAGCAAAAACGTATCGCCAAACAAAGAGATTTGTGTTCCGGTACGATGCTGTGTAGAAACCATGAGGGATGTATCGCCTCTTACTAGATTAGCGCGCTTCCATCTTAGACTGTCTCATCTCTTTCCATCAGGTGAGATCACAATCAAGCACTAAAACTGGCAGCAATAAAAAAAGTGCTTCTGGCCATTTAGAGACGATTTTTTTTAAATTCCATATATTCTTGTCCTCAATTTGTTTAGGTCTTTACACATTGAAACTATAGTCCAGTCCAGTCATTTTATGTACATATCGGTGGTACCTCCGTTTTTATAGCAGGAGATTATATAATCATTATATGGAATTCCAGGATTTGCTCACACACGCACACAAAAGGACACACGCACATACCAATAGTCATACTTATTATCATGTTATACTTTGAAATAAACTAGTTCATTTATTTTTTTTGGAAAAAAAATATTGTAAAGGGCAGTGCTATTTATTTATTTGCTGCAACACAGTTTTAAACTTCTACGGGATAATCAGTTTTATTTGTTTTAATTATATTGGAACTGTACAATGTAAAGATTTTTTTAATAGTAAGACATATCAGATAATTTAAAGGCCACAATAAAATGACACGCGATACACATCAGATGCGCGTTAATCAACTAAAAACAGATGTTCAACGTAGCACGGACGCAGTTAATAACTTTAGCAATAACGAGGCTTGAGAGACGTAAACTGTTTATATCAGCGCTATTAATGAAAATGTTAGATAAAGTTATCTAGGAAATTGCTGTATGCAAATAAATAGCCACGTAGCTGGTGACTTGTTAGTGCGGGTCAAAAGTTTGTCAACTTAATGTGAATTGTGTCGTTTATTATCGTCTTACGTGTGTGATAAATAAATTTAATGCGAGTTTCACGACAGATTACCATGGTTAACCAACTATTTTAGCCTGCATCATAGAGTCTAGTGATTTATGACATTTATTTGATAATTGAACATATAAATAGAGATATTCAACTGAAGGTAGGGTGGTAATCACCAGGCTTATGTCAGAAAAATTGGAAAATGCAATTTTCTAAATATAGGGTATATTTAGGCTACGAATCGAATTTAGATTAGAGCTAACGAAGCAAAAACCGCTTTTAATATTTACTGACTATAAGCTGCATAGTTCAGACTTATACATAGCCAAATGCCTATAAAAATGTGTATTTCAAGTATCAATTTTATAAGCTTTCCACAAAGAATATATCAAGAAGAAAAGTATGTTATAACAAAGTGATTCTTCTCGATTGTTTTTATTACTTTTCTTGAAATACATTGTCAATTGTTACCTAAAGACGAAGTTATGGATGTAATATCTGAGATTCCAGAATAACCGTTATTTAACAAACGTTTTGAAAGCAATAAAGACCCCTAACAATTAGCGTACGTTCCATTTATATTCGCGTAAATGCGTTGTGCGTAATTACTAGCCTATTTACATAGGCACTTCTGTAGTAAGACAAATGGGTACAATATTTCCTACTTGTTATTCGTCTTAGAATTGAACATTACTCGTAGACACAAATAGGACACACTCGTTGTTTTATGACGAACAACAGTAGTTGCACAGTTCTTAAGAAATACGGAACTATACCTTTCTAAGGTCTAGTGCTTCACACTTAATTGTTATCCGATATGGATAAAGTTCATTCTTCAAGAGCCATGGTGGCCTAGGTGTGAGACGCTTGGATTTTCATTAAGAGAACTCGCGGGTTCAAATCCTTGGCAGGCACCACTAGGTTTCCTTTTATAAAATAATAAACTACGATATTAACTGTTCTTTCCAATCCAGCATAGCGTTTTACAGTAAAAGAAAACATCATGATGAAATTTGGGAATAATTCTATGGGGATATGTAACTTATGATCCAAAAACCCTCTCTCCTATGAGTGAGGAGGTTTGTGCCTAGCACTGGGACGTCGAAAGGCTTCTGCCTACTTCACAAACCAACCAACAAATGGTCCGTTATTCCAAGTAAAAGTAATTTATACTGTATTCCAATGAATAACAACCAATGTATCAAACATGATGTATGGTATAAAATCTTCTAAAATAGAAAATTTTAACGGTAAAGTAAGTAGGAGCCTGTTAACGTCCTTTGCAAGGCATAGGCCTCCTTACAAAAAGAAGAAATAATTTTAGAACAAACGCCTATTACTAGCTCAACTTAATGTTTCGCTACAGTGATAATAAGTTGACATTCAGCTATAGGTATGGAATTTGCAATTCTTGTAGACAAACAGCACTACGGGGGCGAAATTTTACCAGTGTGGTGTGGTTCTTTTTAACGTTATAAAGTTCTGACGAAGTCATTCTAGCAGATTTGCAGAAAGAAACGTATTTGTGTTGTGGAATTCATGACCAAAACTATACTATGTTACTCCTTATACGTTACGTTTCATCTGCTAGTGAAAATCCTATAAAAATTATTCAGCAGAAACCAATAAACAGTCATAGAGAGCTTCTAAAACGGCCTATAAACATTGCATTTAATGACTCTTAAGATTGTAAAGATTGAACGAAAATATCTTGAATAACAATATATGCAATCAAGTGCAAACTCAAGTTACGGTTTGTCTTTGTTTTGAATATCTTCAATTTCTTAGGGATTTGAGTTGTCAATTTATGTTCGCCGCGAAATTTAAACTGAATCCTTCAATTAACCTATGCATCCGTCATTGAAAATGAAATTTGAACCACTTCGAGGCCACAGGAGGTGCGAGTATTAGCCTAATGTATTCGCCGTTTACAAAGTTGATAGGGCATGCGGTCCGATAATGCGCTTAACTCGGCAGGGGGAGATGTAACGCATAAATCATTGTTGAGTGAGATCGCACGATGTGTGAACCCGTAAATCACCCGTGTAAATGAGCCGCTAGATCCCGTATGTTGCACGTCTTTGGGCAATTAAATGAATTGACTGCGCATTATTTATTTTTAAGTGAATTACCTCTATATAGACGCACTTTACCTATATATAGACGTCTCCTTCGCGTTACCGGTCAATCTGTATTTTAGTCATATTAATAAACGGAGGTCATCGTTTTTTTAAATCATAGAGCTATTAAAACATGATGCTTAAAAAAGCCATCATTAATATAAAAAGTAGTACAGTATTAATTTTTCTTTGGAACACTGTCTTACCGATAGTAGCAGCTATGAGAGTAAGACTGCGGAGATATGCATATATATACACACACATATTATATTTGCTAGACTGTAACTGTATACTACTACATTATTTTATAATGGCAAAGATAATTGTACTGATACCACCAGTGTAATGCCATTCTTTTTTCATTCTCATTAAACCTTTCATACAAGTTCCACGGTTTAGAGTAACTCTAGACCTGGCTCTTATTTAAAATGTCTTGGATTTAATCCAGGAACGTTTGCCTTGGTCTTCCCCTTCCAAGCTTCCCATTCTCTTGACTCATAAATAATTTTCGTCAGTCTCCTTTCATTCATTCTCTCTACGATCCTTCCATCTAAGAATACCTTTCTCATTTTGAGTCCAGTTTAATAGTATTTCGATAATGGTCTCAAGTTTAATAACGTTGAAAGATCGTGATCGTATACTATTAGAGATTGTTATTATTGAATTTGTTAGATTATTATGAAATACTATTAAGGATATCTGTAATGTTTTCATGTGTTACTTCCGGTTAATTGTGTTCCGATAATTAAACTGTTGAACTGAGCATTAAATTGACTTTAATTTTTTAACGAATGCGCCAATTTCTTCTATTTCACTATTCATATTAGTGTGTTTTATGTACTTATGTATATTCTTTTTGCACTAAAACCAAGAAGGAAGATAAAGGCAAAATGATGAAAATACATGGCTTTTAGCCTCGATGGATCCCGGTGGGTAATAACATCCAAACACGCAAGATTTACGTAGTCAGATCCCTGGAAAGCTATTTATCTATGTTCCGTGACAGTACATACAACTAGTTTTTCTCATTCTCGACATAATATGAAACAATACCTGCGGATATTGTTTTTACCTGTTAGAGTGATGTAGATGTTTTAAAAGAATTTTACTAATATTGCCTTTTGAGTTTTAGGTAAGGAGTTAGAAACTTAATTTATTTACTTTTACATTTGAATATTACAATATTCAAATGTAAAAGTACATACAACTGTGATATTGGTAACTAAAATTATAAATGATTTAGTTGAACATGAGTTTTTCCTATATCGGGGCGTAAACGATGTCGTTGTATAAAATAAATGAAAAAGCAATGTTAACAAAATATTACAGTTATATATTTTAACAATTTAAGGTAATGTAGAAATTTCAAATTTTATATTTTTAATTAGCACCAATCCTTGTCTGATTTTGGAAATTTGAAGTTATATATATGGTATATACTAAGTGTTATTTTGAAGGGTTATTAAACATTTTGCAATATAAAATTTAAACGCAGTTTTGTTTTAAAAACTAAAACAAAAGATTTAATAAAACACTAGTTTCTGTTTTGTTAATATTACCTTACGGTAAAAGGTTCTATTACAATAAGTGGCCTAATTAATAGCTTGATTATGAAATACGTACACGATATTTTTACTGGAATGCTCCCTAAAGCGTCGGTTGCACGCGAGATACCTTATCAAAGCGTTGCTAGATTTCTAGAACATTAAAAATATTGCATAGAAAATTTACACAATGTTTTTATTGCGATGTATTTCAAAATTACAATAACTTACATGGTATGAATTCTTTAGCCTTTCAATAAGATCTATAGTATTAAGATAAAACTATAAACTTTATTTTTGTATTATAAATCTGCAGCCGTAGCTTACCACGACAATGGCCTAAGCGTGGGTTGCACGCGAGGTTCTTTATCAAAGCTTTCTTAGATCATTAAAAATATTGAATTGAAACTTCGCACTACATATTGCGATATAACAATTGAATAAACTACTTCTCATACAATAATATGATATGAATTTGTTATATTTTTTAATCAGTGTTGTAGTATAGAGTGTTAATTCGTTTCTATTTTGTAATTCTCAAGGGCTTTCAAATCTTTTATTAAAATGGCACCACTATACATAACATTTCAATTGTTGTTTTTGTTAGTTATGACGGCCTCGCTGGCGCAGTGGTGCGAGTACTCGCCTTGCTAGCAGAGGCCCCGGGTTCGATCCCCGGTAGGGCGACTTTAGAAAATCGTATTTTCCAATTTGTCTAAGTCTGCTCTGATGGGAGGCTTTGGTCGAGGCTAGTTACCACCCTAACAGCAAAGACGTACCGCCAAAACAAAGAGATTTATGTTCCGGTACGATGCTGTGTAGAAACCGTAAGGGGTATATCGTCCCTTACCTAGATTAGCGCGCTTCCATCTTAGGCTGTATCATCACTTACCGTCAGTTGAGATCACAGTCAAGCGCTAAACTGTGAGCAATAAAAAAAATAATTGACTATTTCAAAAATGTCAATTACATGTCTCAAAAAAAACATGTCTTGAAATTTCCTTATTTCTTTTTGGTATTCCTGCACATAAATGTAAAGTTCGTATATTGTAATAATTAGTAAATAAATAATAATAATTTGATGGATATATAAATATAAGGATTGCTTTTGTAAATAATATAGTGTTACTATAAAACGAAGAACGAAATAAAACTTTTTCATGCTGTATAGATTTGTTGCGTTTTACAATGATCTAAAGCGTGTATTTTATTCTAATATAATTGCACAAGAGCGTAAACCTTTTGAGTTTCATAATTCTTTTACAAGCAATGATAGATTTACTATGTGAGTCTAATCTTTACAAAAATTTCAAGATTCACTTTTATTGTATGATATAATCTATGTGATTAATAGAATATTATAGTAATTATTTTCTTAATAGATAGCTTGATGCAAAAACACTTATAATCTAATCCTCACTTAAATACTGTTAAATCATTAGGTTTATGACAGGAATGCAAGTGATATGGCTATTAGACTGCTAACTTAATTAGAGCTCAACACATTATCCAATTCCTTGCCAGTCGATCTAGGAACTACTAGGTTAGTAATACAGCTTTTTATTTTAGATTATAAAATACAAAGAAATATGAAACATATTAAGTCAATTCCTACGTCAACTAGCTCCAACTTTTTAAATTCATAGATTGAAACTTTCAATCTTATTGTATAATATCACTGAAGAATTTTTCGCAAAATAGATTTACTTAATGTTTGAATACAATTGTATTAAAATCTAATGTCACCTACAAGACAGTGTAAACTAACAGTGAAAAATGAAAAATTGTAAAAAAACCAAAAAAGTAACTCGTATACGGCCCGGATTTTAAAAACCTCGTTGTTTTACAATAGTATACGTACTAGATTCGTTAGAGGAGATCCCGAAGTAATTTCGTTTGGGAAATAATTAGGTTCCGGCATGATTCTTTACGAGGTAAGTTACTTTTTACCGCTTTGTAGCCTACAAACCTTTGTAACCACAATAGACGATGGAGGCGATTAGTCCTCGCCGATGCTTAGCTAGGCGGCACTGATCGCTTTCCTTGGGGGGTGGCGCAGGTTCTGACAGGACGGGGAAGAGTCTTCTGTCTGCCATCAATGTGGTGCACTTGTTGATACAGCTGCGCACGCTGTGGTAGAATGACCGGCTCGGGGACCACAGTCCTCATACATATGTACATTGTAGGAGCAGATCTCTCACTCTTAAGTATTGTAGGCGCTATGCTCGACGTTGAGATAGGATGTAACGCAGTTGCCTCTTTCTGTGAGGCAGTCATCCCGTTGTAGGAGGTAATGTAACGAGAACGGGAACCTGCAGCAGACGTCTTTACGAACGCTTCTTGTCTCCTACTTGGACATCTTTATTCGGTGTCGATGGGTTCTAGTATAAAGTCCCATAATTCCTGCTTCATGGGGGGGGGGGGATGCATAGAAGCATTTCTCTGCGGAAAAAAAGGTTCACGTGAGACATTTTCGATCGTAAATATCACTACTGATTATTTTGTAAAGCTATTCGTCATAAATTCTTCAATATTTAATATTTTAAGCATGATTTGAAATTGGGGCACTGCATACCTAATGTTTGTGTAATATCTTAAAAATTAGTAGAAAGTCTAGTCTAAGATATATGGACAGTTTGACAAAACCGCAAATTTAATATCCGTCGATAAGCTGTACGTGTGGGGAAATTTAACCGCCTCAATAGACTTGCTGGAGTCGTGTGCTGAGCTGTAATTAACTTAGTAGCTTAATAGCAATATAGCCATTTACGCCACTATCATTAGCCTAATGATCGGATTGTAATTAGAATTTGGATCAAGTTTCATTAGCGTGAATTCGCTATATAAGTATATAGTTTGGAACGGATGTTTTTAAATATAAATAAAATAGGAAAAATTCGTTTACTTGTTTGGTATATTACATTAACAGGAAACTTGCCTACACATGTAATTTATTTTTTATTTTATTGATGACAGGTTAGCGCTCGACTGCGATGTCCCCTGGTACTAAGTTATGATACAGTCTAAGATGGAAACGCCCTAATCTGGTAAGAGGCAATCTTATCTCCTATTGGGGACAACACAGCATCGTACCGAAACACAAATGTTTTGCTTGACGGTACTTCCTTGCTAGTGCTAGCGTGTTAAATGGCCAAGGCTGAAGATCTGTCAAGATTCTGTCAAATTAGAAAATGTTATTTTCTGAATTTGTCTTACAAGGGATCGATCTCGGGATCTTTTACAATACCAAACTCAACACTGCTCGAGATTTTAGAACTGCACTCTTTTGTCCCCATTTTGAAAACTCTTTCAAATTTAGTACTAAAATATCTGTTTCACACGGTTCAAGCCGCGCATTTTCCGATCCAGTTGGAATACCTCGAAATTTTAAATAGTTGACCATTGGGACCAAAAATTGGGATCACAGTCAAAGTTAGCCGCTGACCTTAGCCCAATTTTTTAACTATGGAAAATGTACTCATACATCACACCCGACTGATTTGTCTGTAGTGTGAAACTAGACAAGGGAGGAAACCTCCTAATATTTAACAAAACCCAGCATCCCATACATTCCTGCCGCGAAAAGAACTTGGCATCTTTGATAGCAAAGTTATGTAAGTAGTACCTATATTATTAAGCGAGCTAGGCCTTCATATAAAAATATTAGTCACTTCTCACTTTACTTCTCAATTTAGCACGTTCGTCGTTGCATTTTGTGCAAACTGATTTACGGCGAGCGGGCGCCAAGTGCGTTTAGACAATAAATTATTTTTATATTATAACAATATTTTTCACGCGACAGTTTTATTTAAAAATGTTTTACAGTTCTCTTTGGTGCGATATTTTGCGCTATAAAACTATACGTAATTATTGCGTGGCAACTCTAAAGAATTATTACGGTTGTAAGCATTATATCAAGTGTATGAAAGCAAATCACGTATTAGCTTTGATACTGAGAATTTAAACTTAATATCTATAAATATAATAATAAATTATTGATATATAAATGTTTTTTTTAATTCTCTAAGCTAATCCACATTACACGTTGTTAATTAAGCAATAACAATAAATTGTGTTACATTATGGCGGTAATAATAAATTAAATTATTAAAAATGTAATTATACTCATCGTGGATGTAAGTACCGCTTACACAAATAATTAATTGTTTTTGGGCAAACATGCGTAAACATTATTTTAGTATTCGCCGGATGTGTCCCGGAAGAACTTAGTGGGTATCATTGTTTATGAAGTTTTTGCTTGTTGTTAAAATTTAATTTATAGCAACGTGTAGCAAGCAATTACTGCAAACGTATATGGAACACAAAATCATTGGAGTTAATAAAATAACAAATCACAAAATGTTAAAGAATTCGCCCATCTATTCGACAAAAGAAAACATGAGATAGTTAAATATTCATGGAACGTGTGTCTTAATACATAATTACATAATTGTACAGAAAATATGCAAGAAGATTGGTCATTAAAGAAAATCCATATGGTAAAATAAAAAAATCAAAACAAAAAAGTTTTTTAAACATTATTATTGAAAAACTTCAATTATTCAAAACTTTGGTTGCATTTAGCTATACTAACACGATGGTGCGTAAGTTAAAATTAAGTAACAGCCCATTAACGTCCCACTGGGCTGGGCACAGGCTTCCTCACTCATATGAGAGACGGTTTTTAGAGCATAGACCCACTACGCTGCTTCGCTGCAGAATGGCAGGCATAGTACACAAGTGCACTCTCTATTCATTCACTCTCATAGTCCGATGTGACTGAAATTCGACACTCGCAGAGAGAGATCAGGCGCAGGACCGACGGCTTAACGTGTTCTCCGTGGTACGCGGGTACACCGCCAACATCCCAACTTCGGGATAATATTGAGAAAATTTTAATAAAAAACTCAATGTTGATTTTTGAATTGGCCCGACCCGGGACTCGAACCCCGGACTCATGTCTGTAGTCGAACCTGCTAACAACTAGACCAATGAGGGAGTTTGGAGCGTAATAGAGCGTAAATAATGCTAATAAAATATTTTAAAAATATTTTTTTTTAATTGGAATCGATTTTTTTTCGTCTCATGATCAAATGTGTCAGTGGTACTATCGTCTGTCTTCGTACCGTCGGGAGCGGTCTCCTAACATTTTGTATATAGATTTAAAAATATAAACTATTTTATTGATCCATGCAAGAGAAAAAACAGTTAAAATAGAAAACATTTATGTCAAAACTGGATTTATTATCATGATCTAGATATGTATTAATATCCACTGATGTCAAAGTGTTAAAACGCTGATATCGATAAATCTCGCCTCCAGCCACAGTTCGCAAATGTATATCGCATGAATATTCATCCGCGGAGCTACCAACCGTAAACTCAATATTAATTAAGGCGCTACGGGATCAACAGTACAGCCTACTGTCGTAAGATCGAATTATATTGATAAAATGAACTGGTCGTGGCAAGCAATTTGCTAAAATTATATCTATTTTATTTTGCGGTCCCGCCGGCGTAAGGATGCTAGTATTTGCTCTCTTCAATCATCAAATACAGCAATTTTCTCGTATTTTTTCCCAATGTAATACTGATGAGGATATGAAAGTATTTCGTGAAGGTAAAGGTAAGTCGCAGCCCATTAACGTCCCACTGCTGGACACATGTCGCCTCACTCATATAAGACAGGGTTTTAGAGCATAGCACCACGCTACTCCACTGCGGATTAGCAGGCACAGTACACAAGTGCACTCTTTATTTCTTCACTCAGAGATCAGACGCAGGACCGATGGCTTAACGTGCTCTCCAAAGCGCGGGGGTGGAGCACACACCAAACTCCCCAACTTCGGACAAATATTAAAAAAATCTTAAGAAAAAACTCAATATAAAAAATCTTAAGAGAAAACTCAATTTTTAATTGGTCCCATCCAGGGCTCGAGCCCAGGACCTCATGTCTGTAGTCGAACATTCTAACAACTAAACTAAAGTGGCAGACATAAGTATTTTGTAAAGACTTTATGAAATCAAACAGTCACACATTGAAAAAAAATCAAAATATTTCTTAATGATTTAGACTACAATGCAACAGAAAATATGTTAATTTAATTACATACACATACACACATGCACGCGCACACACGCACACACACACACACACACACACACATACATACATACACACACAATCACTAATATTAATACCTCTGCCTTTTACCTTTAATTTTTCTATAAACTAGACTAGGCGTAGAATAAATTGTAAACTTGGGAAGACACTGACCCCTAAGTCACGGGCTTACCTAGTTTAGGGATCCAGGGTATTTTAATTCTGTATCATTCTTTTTATGCCCAAATAAATAAAGTTATTTTTATTATTATTATTAATACTTTGAAAATTTAACGTTATAAGGGTTACTTTTGTGGTTTCTATAGAATCGAAAGCAAACTCACTCGGATCCATTAAGTTGGAGTCAAGCTTTTTATAGTTTATACAGTTTATAATTTTGAACTAGTCTGTTGAGAGGCTTCGAGAGTATCTAATTTCCACACTGTCATCAAATTCAGTGTTATTTATTTCATTATTTACTTCTTTTTACAATTTAGGGTGTGACCATTTATGGCTGTGTTATCAATTAACTACAAGTGACATAGCAAAGAAATAACCTGTAGTTAATAAAAAAATCTGCAAAGACCATCTTAATATTTTAACTATTAAACTTTTCTTGCTATTAAAAAAGTTTAATCCTCGGTAGTACAAGTTCATTTTCAAATATTAAAAAGTTAAAGGATTTTCGCAATACCGGCATCTTGCTTTCTGAATTGTAATGCAGATAGTGAGAAGTCTCGTAAAGTTAACATAAACATCAGCATTTGCTGTAGAAATTTTTAAGTATTTTTTATAGCATAATATAAATATGCAAGTTATATAGTTTTACAGGAAATACGAATCGATGGTAATATGAAACATGTGAAAATAATTGGTTATTAAATTTTTTTTAACAAAAGTAGAAGTTTGCAACGTAGTTATTCTCCTCTTTGTAATATTAGTATAGAATAGAAGTTAAAGTAAGTAGCAGCACATTTAAGTCCCACTGTTAGGCATAAGCCTGCTCACTCATAGGAGAGAGGGTTTTTAGGGCATAGACTCACCACGCTGCGCCACTGCAGGTTGACAGGCATAGTACACAAGTACACTCTCTATTCCTTCATTTTTAAAGTCCGATGTGACGAGAATCCGACACGACCGGAAAGAGATCAGGCGCAGCATGACGGCTTAACAGGCTTTCCGAGGCACGGGGGTGGAGCCACTTTGAACAAATATTAAGATAATCTTAAAAGAAAACTCAATATTGAGTTTTTAGTTTGCCCGACCCTATATTCAAACCCAGGAACTCATGTCTAACCCAGGAACTCATGAACCAGGAACATACTAACCACTAAACTTATAAGGCAACTAGATTAGAAGTTATTAAAAACAAATTTATATTAGGTAAAACTACTTCTAATTATTACAGTATTAATGAAAGCTTTAGAAAATCAATCAATAAACGAGAGAAGCCTTTATCCGTGTCCAAGGACTTAAGGTGACATTTATCGCTATAAAATTCAATTGGTTTAGCAGCTAAGTCAGAAAATGTTAGAGACAGACAAAGTCACTTTAATAATGTTAGGATAGGTTATCGTGCTTCATCAAGTTTGTGAGTATATCTAAGCTGCTAATGGAACGTAAGACGCTTGGATATTCGACTTAAGCTAGTAAAGCCAGATGCCTTCGTTAACTTAATAATTAAATTATAACAATTAAGATTCAGGTCAAGTACTATTAGTCTGTATTAATTCAAATATATGTAGTTCCCGACACAGTTTACTGAAATAGTTAGCTAGTCTCCACGAGAGAACAGTGCAATTATGACATTATTCATTCAAAATATAAAATGAAAGTGTCTGCTTTAAATCAAATCAAAATATCTTTATTCAAGTAGGCATATTACAGCACTTTTGAATCGTCAAATATATATATTTTTTTTCTTTTCCACGCTCTAATTCTAATGTACGTCTGATGATGATACTCCAGAACGACTTAAAATCTAAAGTTACGAGGGTTCCTTCGCGCCCCGATCCGAGAAGAGCCCACAACAAACTCAGTCGGGTGTTTTGTTTTTTTTTGTTATCATCATCATTACAATATCATATTAGTTTAATATATTTCAATTCAATTCAATTTAAATGCCGAAATAACAAAAAGATTTTGACTAAATGAATATTTTATTAATTCAAAATGCGTACAGGTTAATGCATTATGGAGAGCTCTTCTGATGGTAAGGATGATACAGTCTAAAACAGTATACGTTAAACTAGTACGAGGCAATTAAACATTTACCTTTTAAATGCCTTTATATAGCATCTTACTAGAATGAATATTTTTGCGGCATGTTTTTGCAGATGGAGTAGTAATTAGGGACGGCTTTTGTCAGTCCATATCTATATATAATAGAATATACTGTCTGTCTGTTTATTAGTCAAGCTATTAATTTATGATACTGCTTCCTCATTTATTTATTCCAGCTTAACTCCAAAATGGCTTGCACAATTCAGAAGTTCTTTCTACTGAAATAATAATAAATATTATATAAATAAAACTGCTGAAGTCATCGAGCATTGTATTGAAATCTTCGAGAGTCTCCGTCATCGGCAAACCGTAGATGTGTGATGTACTCGCCGTTGATGTTGATGCCCAGTCCGTTCCTCTCCAAACAGGTAGGTCCAATTTCGAGAAGGAGGTCAACCGCCGAATCCAACTCAGTTGGGCAGCTTTCGGGAAACTACGTCAGATATTTTCGTCCGATATCCTTCAGTGTCTAAAGATCAAAGTCTTCGAACAGTGCGTGTTGCCAGTGACGACCTACGGTTCTGAGATATGGTCGCTGATTATGAGCCTCATGCGGAAGCTCAGAGTCACTGAGCGTGCGATGGAGAGGGCTATGCTCGGAGTTTCTCTACGTGATTGAATCAGAAATGAAGACATCCGTAGTAAAACCAAAGTCACCAACATAATCCTACGAATCGTGAACCCGAAGTGGCAATGGGCACGGCATATTGTCCGAAGGACCTCCGCACTGGACGATGCAGTGTAGGCAGACCCCACACAAGGTGGACCAATGATATAAAAAGGGTCGCAGGTAGCCGCTGGAGCCAGGCTGCGCAAGATCGGATTTTCTGGACGTCATTACGTGAGACCTATGTCCAGCAGTGGACGTCCATCGGTTGAAGCGACGACGATGACGGGATAACACTGCTTCCATGGTCTAGTGGTCTGTCTGTTCGGCTACAGTCATGATATCCTCGGTAAAAGTCCCGGGTTGAGCGAATTCAATAATCGACATTGAGCTTTCTGGTAAGGAATTCTCAGTATTTGTCTGAAGTTGAGCTCCAACCCGTGCCTCGGAGAGTACGTTAAACCGTCGGTTCTAAGCCTGATCACTCTCCGATCGTGTCAGATTGGCGTCCCATCGGACTACGAGAATGAAGGAATAGAGAGTGCATTTGTGTTAGCCTTATACACTTATGTACTATGCCTAACTACTACTGTCGAGAAACCCTTACCCTATGCATTAGGAGGCCTGTGCCCTGCAGTGGGACGTTAATGGGCTGCTACTTACCGTTACGTTGTAGTAAGAAATATAAACATTTATTGTAAAACAAACCACAACGGAGTTTGATCATGTAAAATAAATATAAGTAATGCATAACCTCCTTTTGATTAAATGATTGAACATAAAATAACTGTTAATTAAATTTACAAGTCATTGGTATTAAATTAAACTTTATAGTGGTTCACTACGCGAATGAGGCTTTTACGAGCTTGTATTCGCTTTCTTCCAACGGCGCCATCTATATATCAGTCAGTTTATAATACAAGCAAAGGCGTTTAGACGAGACATCGTGGGCGGAGATGGTCTCTTACGCAATTACTATTGAGCTGAATTCGATGTTCCGTTAATAATAGTGAAAGACGATATTGTTGTATTATAATAATCCGAAGATCGGTATCAGTCTTTGTTTACTAATATAATTAATAAATCTTATAAAACTGTATCAATTTTTGACCTGCAAAGTACAAAATATCTTATTAATTCTTTTTCAATTCTTTATGTTATAACATTAAAATAATAACCACCAAAAAGTTTATTGCGCATTTATAGATTTAGAAAAGGCCTACGATCGAGTGGTGAGGAATGAGCTGTGGTCAACGTTATCTACGTATGGGGTGAGCGGTAATCTGATTTAAGCATTGAAGTCTCTCTATGAGGGTTCTAGTGCTTGTGTCATAATAAACGGGGCGTACACGGAGTGGTTTCCTGTCGAAAGAGTTGTTCGACAGGGATGTGTTGCGTCAACATGGCTGTTCAACCTATTAATGGATAACTGTTTGATAGATTTAAAAGAAAGTATGTATAGGTTAAGAATGAATGAATTACTCATCAAATGTTTACTCTACGCTGATGATCAAGTAATACTGACATCATCTGCTAATAAGATACAGGAGATGATAAATATTATGAATGAAGCTTTGAAAGGGAAAGGAATCAAAGTAAATGTAAGCAAAACGAAATTTATGCTTTTTGAAAGAGATGAATCTATGATGAATGGCAATATTTTAATGGAAAAGGTGAAAGAATATTGGGATCTAAATTTACAAAAGATGGAACATGTGAAACTGATATTGAAAGGAGAGTGAATGCCGGGAATATGGTAAATGGTGCTCTGCACGTCTTTTTGAATAGACAGATGGTGTCTCAAAGGGCCAGACTGGCTGTGCATGCAGGAATGTTAGTGCCAACACTTATGTATAGTAGTGAAAGTTGGGGATGGTAGAAGAATCACCTAAGTAAAGCAAATGCGGTAGCGAGGATAGGGTTGAGAAGTATGAGTAGATTAAAATCAAAGTTAAAAAAGGCAAAGTTAGAAATAATGCGATAAGAGAACGATGTGGTATAAAAGAAGATGTAGTTACTAAAATTGAGAAAGTTATGCTTAGGTGGTTTGGGCACGTAAAGAAAATGAATGAAAGGAGACTGACAAAAAGGATTTATGAGTCAAGAGTGAATGCGAAAGTTGGAAGGGTAAGACCAAGGCGAACGTTCCTGGACCAAATCCAGGACATTTTAGTAAAGGCCAGATCAAGATTATTCTAAGCCGACGAACTGTAAGAAAGGTTTAATGAGAACGAAAGAAGCGAAAGAGATATGCAAGGATCATGGCAAGTGGAAGGACGTGGTTTCTGCCTACCTCTATGGGAACGAGGCTTGAAGTATGTATGTTTGTATAAAAATAATTATGTTAATATACACGGAATTTATTCCTGACAACACATTAATTTCCAATAAACGTTAAATAAATGACCAGCTGTGGTTTGAAATTAAACATTTAAGTAGTAATGCGGTTACTAGCAATAAGTTTTGCAATAAAATTTATATCTATCTAATAATCTGCAACATTTATAATTAGTACGTTCCATTAAGCATGGGGTTAAATATTAAAGCTTAAATTAACTTTCATTTATAAGAGAGTAGAGGATGTAGGCAAATAAAAATAGTTTGATGGTTATACAAAACAATGATAACGTTTAAAAAAATTATGGTTATGTCACAGACTTGTTTTAAATTTCACTTATATCTCAATTTCGTATCAGATAGCTCGCCATAATTGAACTAAGTAAATTAAGACGAGTAGCTTGTGCTCGATCTTTGAACTTGCCTGCTAAACCAATTAGCTAATTATTGTCTATGTACTATACATTTGGGTTAAGCTCTTTCTTATTTAAATAGAAACGCAATTTCATTTGCAGTATTTTTACCATATTTGAATGAGATTTTTACAGGTCATTTTGTATTGACACACTGTCACCACAGTATACCGCAGCTTAATTTTAGATATATTAAAGACAAGAAATTATAGGCTATTCTGGATTCCCTTGTCTTGTTCAAAGTAGCTATAAATTTGAAATAGGAACTTATTTAACGTATGTGAAACGCTTTACATCCATAAATCCAATAAAGTACAAAATACTTTTTACCATATATGATGAGGCAGAGAGCGTGAGAGAGTATTTACATGAATAACTCTTTGATTGTTAGGACTCGTTTTATTGGTCCTCGTAAATTTCCCGCGCTTTTAAACGGAAATAACCGTCGTTTGCCCCGCCCCGCACGTTCTTTTTTGCGTCGATTGACCCGCGGGGCGTATGACGATAAAGTGGCTTTTGGGACTTAAATATTCTTGACAGACTACCAAATATTGTAATGTTTTTTATATTTACTAATAGTCAAAATATGCAACGTTATCTTAATTAATGAACTCTATATTTTGTACTGACGTTTTTTTTTAAAACAATTTTGATTTTAATTTTATGTTACCATTTTTAAACTGGGCTGCATACTTTTGAATTATTAATTTAATTGTTTTATTGTATAATATAAATAACTATTTAAAGGTTTTTTGAAAGCGCAAAATTGCTTAACGGCATCTCTTTGCTCAAGTGAGTTCAAATGACAAGTCTTTCATCATATTGGACCTGGAAAGCATAACTCACCAGTGAGAGCGAGAGCGAAGTGTAGTTTACTACTGTACACTAATGGTAAGTAAATTAGCATATCACCAGTAGTAAATTTTAAGGGACCAGTTTAAAGGGAAATGTTATGTGACATGCAATGGCGAGTGAAACCCTATAAAAATACAAGTAAATTTTTGGTATATACTATTGGTTATGTTAATGTATTCAATACAATACACTATTGTCCTCCACTTAATATTGTTATCGTTTAATTTTAATATATAACGATTAAAACAACAATGAAACGAGGATTTTATTTAGACCGCAGCGCGGATCTCGCTCCATTTACGCTTCTGCTATGAAATTTAAAATTATAGCACACAAAAGCTTTTGGTCACGCTTATATTGTTAATGTCTCGTGAAAGTTTAACTCAATAAAAAAGCCTACGCCCAATCATGATTAAATTATGTTACATGTTTCATGACCTTTAATTTATAACGTTTTCTTAGGTATTCACTACGACTGTTAAATATATACAAAAGTATTTTTTTACACCCCTTAACTGAAAGAAGTTTTGTATAAAGGATGTATATTTTTAATATATATTCTATACTTTTATAATAAATAAAATTTATTTATTATTTGATTTTTTGAAGTGAAACTTCTATAGGCCCATGAGGGTGAAATGTTTACGGATGAAACGCGTCAACTCGTTTGAAAGTTAGGTAGTTTTAATATTTACAAATAGCATGTGGCATTTTATTTTGCCACTTGTCATTTTATAATTTAATATACTATTTTTCGTAATATATAAAATTTTAAATTCAAAATCAATATTTAATCCATAATTTTTAATATTCATAAAAAATACGTAGCTTTTTATTTTCTATACAATACTTGAGATTTGAATAAATTATTTGTATACATTTTGGAACCCAGGACCTCATGTCTGTAGTCTAACATGCTAACCACTAGACCAATGAGGTAGTCAGTAGACCTGGGTTCGAGTCCCGGGTCGGGCCAACTCTAAATCGATATTGAGTTTTTTACTAAGATTTTCTCAATATATTGAGAAAAATTTGGCGGTGCGATCCACCCCCGTGCCTTGGAGAGCACTTTAAGCCGTCGGTCCTGCACCTGATCTCTCTCCGATCATGTCGGATTACCGTTACATTGGACTATGAGAGTGAAGGTATAGAGAGTGCACTTGTGTACTATGCCTGCCAATCCGCAGTGGAGGAGCGTGGTGGGTCTATGCTCTAATAACCCTCTCTCATATGAGTGAGGCGGCCTGTGCCCAGCAGTGGGACGTTAATAGGCTGCTACTTACCTTATTAATTTTTGACAATTTTAATATTTTAAGGACAATTACCTTCCTAACATATTTCCCCCTGTTCTCCAAGTCTCGGAAATCTAGTTTTCGCTTTGTATCAACATAATAAACAACAACATCAACATTAAAAATTAGTTTGCCAAAGAATTGAACTGATGGTTAGTGATATAAACGATTAAGATGGTAAGCCAACTTGGAAAGTGGTAATTTTATACAACATACTGGAACACACTTCTTTGTGCGTAGGGTACTAACTAGCCACGGTTGAAGTCTTCCACCAGTTTAGCTCTACACCAATTGAAAAATACAATTTCCTTAGTTTGCCTTATCAAGAATCCAACTCAGTCTCAACCTCTGTTAGCAAAGTGAGTACTTGCAGCATTACGAAATACTCATACATATTGTGAAAAAGAAAAAGTTAATAAAAGGATTTTTTTAAATGTATCTCAAAGACATAATATATCGTACATATGTAAGGACCCCTATCATTGCGCATAGCTGAACACATTAAGCTCACGGTTGCTTGCTTTTAAAGAAGAGAAGACTTGATTTTTCCTCGTGTCGTAAACCTAAGCTATGCAATGCACTACGTTTGATGTTACGCATTCAAAGGCACCGTACAAGTGGTTTTTTTTCTGCGGAAATTTTTACTTTGAGTATATTTTTCTAGCGAAGTGTAATAGCAACATAAGATTTGTCGCCGAGTTAATGTCACAAAAGATAAATCAATTTTATGTGACGTCGTCTGCCGCCAGTGAATTTATGTAGTTGTGCATGCTTTCACCTACATCTGTTAAGAAATACTAGGCAATAAATAAAATTAGAAGTGTAGGCATGATAAGTTCATTCGTTATTATTCTCACGGACGCCAAAATGCTAAGGATTTTATAGGCTAAGTGAAAATGGAATAACTAAAACATAAATATTCAATCAAAACAGGCGATAAGAAACCAGTAATATCTACAAAAAATTCTATGGTACTACTAAATAAAACTCGGAATGTCATAATTTATTTATATTGTAATATTGTAAATATTATTAATGTTACATAATTTATACGTTACAAGCAACAATACACGAGTTTCTTAAACTCTTTCATTGAAAACTTCAAATTTTTTTAATATTTCACAAACCTCAATTGTCCATTCGCTTCAAGTTGTAACTGTATCGACCTCACTCATCAATACTTAATATAATTATTATTTTTTTTTATATATATAAAAATATACATAACCATACTCTCGCATCTGGCATAGTTTAAAGGTATCGCTGGAGTTTAATAAATATAAATATATTTGGCCATATACGATCGTCCAGCTAGTTAGAACCCATTAATATGTNATTTTAAGAAGATACATATAGATATATTGTGCACATTTATAGAAGGAATTGAATAATGATTATATTACGTAATAAACGAATTCGTTTATTGCACCCTAATGCTTCCTTGGTAAATGATTTATGCATGGAGCATTTATCGCATAGCCTTAACAACTTAATGTTCCTGGGGTCTCATTGTTCTCACGCCGACGCATTCGTGACTTAATTTAAATAAAAATCTCGACGAATTTAAACACAAAGACCAATAATTAGGTCCGATAATAAGAATGCTACGTTTATCGTACCGGTTGACTTGCTATGTAAATCGTTATGATAATGTATTAAAATTCAACGTAAATGGAGTAGAATATGTGGAGTCATGCCTTTCGTTAGCATTCAACCGCGGTGGTGGCTTAGCTGTGAAACCGGTGTTCCTACTGGCGTACCATGACGCTGCAAATACGTTTAACTTAATCACATAGCAGAACTACGACAACACATTTCACGGATTCGCGCATAATATTTTCTTTAAAACAACAGCCAAGAATACTAGCCTAACCTAATACTACTTTCTTTCTTTCTTTAATATTGTAAAGAGGCGACAGAGGCGAGATTACTTTCTCAAAAATGCATTAATACAACCCAAGGTGTGAAAGTTAATTAAAGTGCCGACAATAATCAACCCATATTATTCATACCTCTGTATTAATTCTTATCTTATAATTGTTCCAATTCCATTATTCTATTAACATCGTTTCAATACCCGTAAAATACTTTACTTAAATTTTGAAAATCTGACATTCCATTCAAAAGATCTAAAGATAATTGTAGCGACCCTTATTACTGGGCCTGCGACTGATGAGTTAGCTCATATTCCAAAGATACCCATGATACCCACCGATATACCTATTCTGTTTTTATTTCTGTTATCTCCTTGAAATCAAGAATTTTTCTATACCTGTAGATTATTTCTAAATTTGCTAATGTCGAACATTGTACGTAAATGATGTTACGAATTTTAAAATGTCTTAGTTACATATATATTCGTTGTAAAGTAAAATTGATTAGATTATGAATGTGTGTATCTATTTTACAAGGAGGAATTTGTTTTAAAATAAGGACTTCATAAACGAATAATCCTGTAAGTAATTAAACGATTATTAAAAGATACTAAAAGGCTTCTTTCTTAGAGACAAATAGAACTACCAGTTCGTTGCCAATTGACAAAGATTCGCCAATGCTGTTACCTGCTTTTTACCCAAACCATTTCAATAGGCTTTGGTAGCTTTTTTGTCCTTAGGTAAAGAAAGGTAAGTAGCAGCCCATTATCGTCGAGGGTTTTTAGAGCATAGACCTACCACGCTGCTCCACTGCGGATTGGCAGGCATAGTACACAAGCGCACAATATTCCTTCACTCTCATAGTCCGATGTGACGGTAATCCGACACGACCGGAGAGAGATCGGGAGCAGGACCGACGGCTTAACATGCTCTCCGAGGCACGGGGGTGGATCACACCGCCAATTTCCCAACTATGGGCAAATATTGAGAAAATCTTAATAGAAAACTCAATATTGATTTAGAGTTGGCCCGACCCGAGACTCGAACCCAAGCCCTCATGTCTGTAGTCGAAGATGCTAACCACTAGACCAATGAGGTAGTCCTTGGGTAATGCCTTTCAACACACTAGATGTACGAACTTCCATCCGAGGGTCTGAGAACTAAAACCTGTGGAATTCGTTGTATGCGATTATTTTATTATTATGCTATATTGTTGGTCAGATGTTTGTTGAATTTAATAAAGTTCCTCTGAATTCATACACCTAAAACTTAAAAATTGTATAAGCAGTAGAATTATTACAGGGTGGTAGATTGATACAACCGTATAGTATTTTAAAGGTATTGAGTTAAAAATTGCATACAAGAAACGATTTACATTATCTCACAAATACCTGCATGACTTGCAGTACATATTGTATGAGTTTGTAATAGAAAGCTATTCTATTCCAGATAGACGTGGCCATTATAAAGTCTTTTTAAATCCACTTATGACATTAGTCGTGTTTTGAAAATCCACGTAGAAGTTGATTGGTCGTAAGTTGTAATTAATAAACTTCATTACTTTAATTTGTTATGAGAATATTGGGAACTAATTAAAACCAAATACACTAACAATTAAGAAAGTTGTAATCAGATTTTGGAGAGTATCATAAAATTAATAATAAGCCGAAGTAACAATATTTGTAAAATTTTATCGGGAGTTATGTTATGTTTATAAACTGTAATATCATTACGTGGTATTAGAGATGTCGGAATTAATGATATCCACGTCGCTGCTCGCTCGTTAAAAGTAATGAAATGGGTTTAAACTTTGAAAAAAATGTTGTAGAAGTTATGATTAAAATCGATGCTTATTATTAATATGTTATCAGTTATATTTAATTAAAAGTTTAAGAAATGGCACGCTATTTTTAACTGTTTAAGGATATTTTACGCCTGTTCAAATAATTAATGTTCGTCAGTGACTAAAAAAGAATGAAAGAGAGTTGTCTATAATTACTGGCTAATTTGAATCGGAAATAGAAATTTTAAATATCATTTTTTTTGGAAATATCCTTACAATACGTAAACATTAAAATAAGCTCTTTTTAAAGTCTATGGCTATCTGTAATAGCTTTATATTAGATGCAGTTGGCAAACGAAGGACGAATTATGTTTTCATTATCGTTGTACTTATTTATTTTCTTAACTTATTATTTGTCATATTAAATCACCTGTGAAAATTGTATGCGGGATTATGCAGGTTGGTGGGATTTGTTTGTAAAATTTTTATTTTTATCGTGTTTGTTATCTAACACTGTATCAATATATTTGACAATGTATGATTTGACGATTCTGCGTCAATTGGAATCCATAAGTAAGTAAAATGTATATGAAACGCATATCAAAGGCATATTGCAATGCCTGTTTTGGTTATTATAGGTAAGAATTTTGTTAATAAAGTTTCAGAGGGACTAGAATTACGTGATTACTGTTAATCGGGATTAAAAATGTTTTAAAGTCAACAAACATTTCAGAAACCCATTTTCTGAATGAAGATTTTTCTACGTTTGCACTTTGAATATTTTCATATTTGTTTGAGCTCGTCCGTACTTTCGTTGTTCCTTTTGGTTTCATACAACGGGTAGTTTCGAATAACAGCAGTAGCAAAGAAAACCAATACCCCACTTTCACGCCACTGGTTTTATTGAAAAGCACCATACGCGTACTGTGTTTAAATTATTTTTATTTCATTCACAATAACTAAGCAACATTTTAAAATTCTCTCTAAAAGTATTAATTCTCTCCCTACATAAATGTATATATCTTGTTCAAATTTTCAACTTTAAATAGAATATTTTAGTATGCGATACTTTTTTAAAAATGTGAATGCTGCTATTTGATGTTATAAGATGAATATATTATGAATTTTAATATTATGATAGATGGTGAAGACGTGTAAAATGTGAAAGAATTTGTATATTTGGGATCTGAATTTACAAAACATGGAACATGTGAAAGTGATATTGGAAGCAGAATGAATGCAGGGAATATGGTAAATGGTGCTCTACACGCCTTTATGAATAGCCAGAGGGTGTTTCCTAGGGCCAGATTGACTGTGGATGGAGGAGTGTTGGTGCCAACCTTTATGTATGGTAGTGAAATTTGGGTATGGCAGAAGAAGCATATAAGTAAAATAAATGCGGTAGAGATGAGAGCGTTGAGAAGTATGAGTGGATTGAGACTGAGTAACAAAGTAAGAGTAAGTGTTATAAGAGAACGTTGTGGTATAAAAGAAGATGTAGTGACTAAAATAAAGAAGATGTAGTGACTAAAATATGAGAAAGGTATGCTTAGATAGTTTGGGCACGTAAAGAGAATAAATGAAAGGTGACTGACAAAAAGGATTCATGAGTCTAGATCGAATGGGAAAGTTGGAAGGGAAAGACCAAGGCGAACGTTCCTGGACTAAATCCAGGACATTTTATACAAGGGTACTCTAAACCGACGAATTTGTATGAAAGGGATGTTATGTATATATGTAATTGTTCTATAAAATAATCGAGCCACAAATGAATATTATTTTGTATATAAAAAATACTGGAATTACAATTACTAATGGGCTGTTCTGTCACGAGCATTCTCAGGGTTAGTGGAAGGCCTCTACCATGGAAACAATATTTTAAAATTAAATAAAAACTAAATTAATCAAATTTTAATAATGATTAAGTGTGTGATATATAATTGTAAAACATTAAGTGGCATCCCTTGCAACTATAACAATAATGTATTTCAGTTTGAGAGGTAGGATATCAAAAATATTACTGTGAAATAAAAGAATTGAAAAGTATGATTTCAATTATATGAATTATTATAGTTTATTGCACACAAGTATAAGAAGTTACAGAATATAGATAAAAACTGCACGACGGCGGTCTTATTGCTTCGAACGTTTTCCTCTAGCCTAATATAATAGATAAGCTTATATATAATAATAAGACAATAGCCTATCAAAGTACTGAGTACCTGCAAAAAGAAAAAGTAAACCATTATAATTCCAACGCATATAATTTATTTACTTACATTTTATGATTGTATATAAATTATGTAATAATATATGGGCAATTTTCACATAATGTTCAGTAAGATTTATTGTAAATCAAAACACGTGCTCAGGTCTTGTCCCGCTCCCACTCTAGTAAAACCGTTACGTACTATATCAGCGCAGTACGCCCACGACGAATTTCTTAGGAAGCACCCACAGATGTAAGCGAATGGCACAAAATTATATAGTCACGCCACATTGGGTCATGTGAAAGAATGTCAAAATGAAACTCTATTAACATAATTTCAATATAGGAGAAGCGTGGATTCTCATTCAGAGAAGTCTTGAATTCAAATCCATGTCCACACCACTAAGCGTAAGTTTCTCTTTATAAAAAAACTAAAGTGCTTGAATATTCTTTCAAATCCATCATTCTGCTACCCAAATTTTTTGCGGACCGTTGTTGTCACTGAATTCAGATCGAAATATGACTGGCCCGACCAAGGAAATACCATAAAGCAAAGTAAGCTATAACTGCCTCATTGGTCTAGTGGTTAGCATGTTCGACTACAGACATGAGGTCCTGGGTTCGAGTCCCGGGTCGGGCCAATTCAAAAAAAATCAATATTGAGTTTTCTATTAAGATTTTCTCAATATTTGCCCGAAGTTGGGAAGTTGGCGGTGTGATCCACCCCCGTGCCTCGGAGAGCACGTTAAGCCGTCGGTCCTGCGCCTGATCTCTCTCCGGTCGTGTCGGATTCCCGTCACATCGGACTATGAGAGTGAAGGAATAGAGAGTGCACTTGTGTACTATGCCTGCCAATCCGCAGTGGAGCAGCGTGGTGGGTCTATGCTCTAAAAACCCTCGCTCCTCGGAGTGAGGAGGCCTGTGCCCAGCAGTGGGACGTTAATGGGCTGCTACTTACTTACTTACTTACTTAAAGTAAGCTAAGTAGCAGCATATTAACTCCTTTTGATGTCGTCGGTCCACCTTTTGGGGGATCTACCTACACTGCGCCAGCTGGTGCGGAGTCGCCACTCCAGCACTTTCGGGCCCCAACGTCCATCGGTTTGTCGGACTATGTGCCCCGCCCATTGCCACTTCAGGTTCGCGATTCGTAGGACTATGTCGGTGACTTTGGTTCTGCTACGGATCTCCTCATTTCTGATTTGATCCGTCGCACGCTGAGCAACTCTGAGCTTTTTGTGGTTTCATTTTATTTCAACCACAATGAAAAATACGTATAGCCATTTAATTTTCAATTTTTATATAGTTTATATTTTAATGTATTTATAGATTATTTTAATTTTTAACTCATGTTGTGGCTACCTTAAAAAGTTGCACACTTCCCCAATTTCTTGATGTAAGTTTTTATATTATAAGATTTTAAGTATAGCAAATACTGGTGGTCTTTAAATAAATAAATAAATTTTTAGGAGAGAGGGATTTTAGAGCATAAACCATGCTGCTACATTGCAGGTTGGCAGCTAAAGCATACAAGGGGGTTTTCTATTCTTTCTCACTTATAGTCCGATGTGATGCTATTCTGACAGGACATGAGAGACATTAGGTGCATGACCGACGGCTTGACGTATTCTTATTATTTCCATACATCAATGTATATTAGACTACAAGCCCATGGAAATAATTAACCTGTTAAATGGACTAAAGTGAATAACGCTTAGAAAGCCGTTACTAACTAAAATAACTTTGAGCGCTATTTTGTCATTTCTGAGCGGTACAGGCAAGTACACGATTATAGGATATAATCGTGTATTTAACAGCAATATATATATATATATATAAAATTAGCCGTACATAAATTTAGGCTCTTACAGAAATTATTTACTTTTAAGGATTTACAGAGTTATTACTGCATATAAATATATGGTAACGAATAAAAATATTATTAATATATTATACATAAATTATTTACGTGTGTACTCGCCTGTACCACTCAGAAACGTCAACATAGCGCTCAAAGTTATTTTATAATATGGTAACAGATATAGATTAAACGTTTCGTAATAGAGACCACAAATGAATCCATGAATTTTTTTTGAGAAACTCTCAGTATTTGCCTGAAGTTGGGAATTTGGCGGTGTGCTCCACGCCCTTGCCTCAGAAAGTACGTTAAGCCGCCAGTATTGCGCCAGATCTCTCACGGAACGAGCTGGATTATTGTCCCAACGGACTATGAAAGTGAGAGAAAGAGTATGCGCTTGTGTTAGCGCCATAGCGCTTTACCACTATGCCAGTAGTGGAGATTTACGCTCTGAAAACCTTTTGTACTAAGAGTGAAGACCAGTGTCCAGCAGTGGGACGAAAAATTGGCTGCTACTTAAAATATGGACAGCTATTCTTGTACAGATATGGAAAATTCATGGACGTATAGACGTAATCGGTTTCTACGCGGCATCGTACCGGAACGCTAAATCGTTTGGAACGCTAATCTATATTATGGCTTTACCAGTTTTATTTGGGAATTTCTGAGAAATATAGCACTATAAAATTCTATGTTGTAAGTATAGCACTCTTATCAGATATTAAAATTATGTGTCTTCCAGTTAACCTTTATTTGTTGAAGTTACGCAGTTTTTCTGGCAAGGCCAGGTATATATCAAGGTAAGTCTAGCCATGCTTTAAGATGGTTTAATGTTATATTTATTTATTTATGTTCGCTACGAATACAGTTACAGTAATAATAAAATTGGGGTTTGTTGAAATAGAAGCTTTCTTTATTATCAGTTGTCATTAAAAATAAATGTTCTTTACATATACTTTTACAAATATATTGTGTGCAAGAGTCTGTGGATCGCTGGTCCGTGTGTAATAGTCTGTGGAACGCTGGCGCCATCTGTGTATCGGCGTGGAGGCGGAGTCAATAAGTGGCAGTCCGGCGCGTCTCTCGGCAGTTCTCGAGTTGGCGGTCCGCCAGCGTGGTCGACTATTGAAACTGTCGCATTCCTAGCTATTCGTGTTAATGAGTTGAGTTGAGAGTGTAAATTGATATCGGGAACATTATAAATTAAGTTAATTAAGAAAGTGTTTGATTGCACCAACATTACCCACAAACACCCACAGGATAAGAAATTAAATAATGGATCCCATTAATGACGATGTCGGCGGAGAACCCTACGCCCCTGTGCTTTATGCGCTCCGTTCTCTCTTATTCTCCGACATATTTCTGTGACATTATTAGATAATACTATTGCATTGCTACTTTTCCTCTTATATCCATCTACATTCAAAATAAATATAATAATTTTATACATAAAACGAGACAATATTAAAAATCTAATCGCTCCATTAAATATGCTTAACATTAAGACTTACGTTTACCGAAATAACTAATCTCACAAAAGAAACCAATAAGAATTTTACTATAAACTAAATACTAAGTTCTAGCTATTTAGAGGCGCTATAAGAAATACTTTACATGATATTTTTATATCCAAGTGTATTTTTTTCAAGACGTATTTTTTACGTCGAAATGATCTGTATTTCCCGATACCCTTGAATTTTATATTTTAGGTAGCCTACGATATTCCTTTTAACAATATTATTTAACAACAACAAAATAATATACGTAGTAGTATATAAGTTACAAACAACAAATTAAGTGGAAGAAAAAACCAGTTTAAATCAGTCCAGCTGTATATAAAATATATTTTTGGTATTTTGTTTGTTTGGTATTATAAGAAAACGTTGGAGCCGTATTGGTCAAATGGATAGACAAGTAGATTATTGTTAAGAGCCGGTTAGAATCCCGAGCAGGCACGACTAAGTTATAATTGCAAAAGTATGTGCATTATTGTTGTTTAAAATTCATCATTACGCTTTTCGGTAATAGAAAACTTCGTGAGGAAACTTGCATATTCCTGGAGCAAATTTGGGATATGTGTAGGCTGCCAACCCGTAGTGTAGCTGGTTTCTGGGTCTATGCTCAAAGACCACACTCCCCTAAGAGCAGGCCTGTGCCCAGCAGTAAAAAGCTAGCGAGGTACATAAGATTAGTTTTATGTTGTTCTTATTCTTAAATAATATATTAAATCGATTAAATGTACAAATATACAAGGTAAGCTAATCGTAAACTTCGGCCCACTTCATTTAACCTGTTCAGAAACACCTTTGAAGATATAGAAAGAGACTAGAATTCTGATCTTACTAGTTTCGAACTATCACCCACACGAAATCCAGTATAAAGAGGTTAATGCACTAAATAAACGTACGACTATTGTTATTAAAACTGATGATTCATAGGTGTCAGTGGGTAAGTTTACTCAGAATATAAATAGTCGAAGAGGCAGGAGGAAATATACTAAAACCTGTATCGTTTGTTTTTGGGTTCATTAGGAATAAAAGTGCGTAGTTAGGACGAAGAGAAATAGTATTAACTATTTCTCTTTTCGGTAAAAATTAGATTGTGAATTTCTGACATTACTTTGATTAAGGCGATATAATGATATTTAATAAAGCCACTGCGCTTCATTTTATTAAGGGAATTGAATGGAACTAATTTTGTCGGTTCGAACAAATAAGTGGGTAAAATTATTAAAATAACATAGTGGTGATGCCAACTTTTGGCACTACTTTGGTTTTTACACTTTTGTTGACGCCGGGTAACATTTTTTCCCAAGTACCTCTTCCCTGGCATGCTTATACTCTCTTACGCATCCGCCGCGACAAGGTGTTTTTTGTCTATCGCCGATAAATCCGCTCGAGTCTTCTGCGAATCGTCTAGAAGACAAAAGCACGTTCTTCTTCCAACCGCCTAAGTTATAGCGTTAACCGCCGCCACAACAACGCGCGTGCACAATCCTACTTCTATAAGTAGCAGGAGAGCCTGACACTCTAGAAAGCAGTTCATCCTTCGTCTCATAATCTCTTACGCGGACACCTCATTCTAAATTCTGCTTATATCTAGTCGCCCTATACAATCCACAATCAACCCGCACTCGGGACAGTGGCATCTTCTTCGCCGCCCCTCCAATGACGGTTATTCATTTTATAACCTATAAGCAATTTGATAATATATTTATATGTATTTCATTTATTAAAAGTTTATATATATTTATTTATCAAGTGCCAGTAGAGCTACAAAACTTAGACGGAATTATGTTCATGAAAAATAAAAAGTTTTATTGTATTGTAATTTTGTCAGTTTTCTTGATTTCTTTACAAGTACATATTTGAATTACATTCATAGAGTAAGGGCTTGTTCTTCTATAAATATTTGTACCACGATATACATCAAATATTTTGCTTGTAAATTATCTCTGCATATATAAAAATAAGTCCCATCTCTTAGACTACATGGCGTAGTATTGTACGGCACTCTCCAACGACAACTCAGCTGACAGTAAGATCTATCTGTTTGGATTACGTGCCTCATGCCCGTGTTCTGCTTACGACTTATTTATTTTTGTTATCTCAAAATCCTTAAGGCAGGTCGTGAAGTCACTATTGTTTTTTTAGCATCTCCTCATTTCCGGACGTGACGATCACATTTGTTATTTTAAAAAATACATACAAAAACTTGTAAAAGTTACACTAGTTCTATTTTGATTTAAATTTGGTGACTTTCTACTACCGTGGTATAAAAATCAATGATTGGTCTTGGCTATAAAAACATTTTAATCAAGATTTAAGTGAAAATTGAAAAGCGATGTCGTTGCTTATTTTTATCACATACTACTTTAATTTTGGAATGTACTTTAATAAAAACAATTAATATATAAAAAATATAGTCAATTTCTATGCCATCTACTTCGAAAATCTGAAGCTAATTTTATACGTCCAACAAGAAATATTTCAACGTTTTACCTGAGCTTTCAATAAACGGGCCGGTATAATTTGTGCAAATTTATTTTTATATGCATCAAAAGAACAAGTCACAATAAAGAGAAAATAATATAAAAAACAATTATCGAACTTGAGCAAATGAACAAAATTACAAAAAAATATTTTTGTTACGACTGAAAGCTTTAAAATATATCTATATATTGTATAGGGGTAGTAATAAAAGAAATAATTGAAAAGGAACTTATACGAGAGCATTTTGATCATATGAACTCGTTTATAAGGTTCTAGATTTGCACAATACTTTAAATTAACATTTTTTTGGGAATGCGCTGTCATATCTGTCATATTAGAGGATTAAATTTCCTTTTGTTCTCCCAATGACTGCTAGCTTTGTCTAATAAAATAAAGCTCTATGAAGGGGTTTCAAGCTTTGTGCAATTAATACGCTTCTTGAGCATAATTAAAACGTTTGCTAAAACAAAGGCGTTTTTATATCACGCGAAGTGGTTGATAAGTTTAAATTCTTACTATTGCATAAGTTTCTGAACTTAATTTTGGAATTCTTAAATTCATATATAAATTAATTTCAAGTGTGGTTTATTAAGTATGTTGATATAATATTTGTTGAAGAAGTTTTCAATAATCTAAAGATGTCATTTAAGGTATTATTAATAATTGTTTATAATTTCTGTGACTAATAAAAACGTATCTATTTAATCTTATAAAATGCTGTATCCAACGTTTCCAACATTAATATTCAGGCTTCAAGCAAATTTGAGGAAATAGATTACATGATTTTGGTCTGGTTTAAAACTTAAAACATATTATTATAAAAAAAGTTTAGATAAATAAACAAGCAATTTGATAGTTGCTTAGCTTTCAGCTACAGCTCAGTCTATAAACATTTATCGACAGGAGAAATAAAACTCAGCTTTAATCTAAAAATAAATAAAAATCTTAATCGTTGATTATTTATTGAAGTTTTGGTATTTGCACCAGATTTATGATTTTTTGGCATGTAATAAAAGGATGTCAATATGAATTATCGAATAAAACGCTTTTGCAGTCAGGTACAGATTTAAAATTTTAATCCTAGGTGGAAAGGTGAATAAAATTTTTGCATATCACGCTGAAATAACATATTTTGCCATCACATGCCGACATTTTAATGTATTAAATTCTCTTTTGTTCCCTCGATGGCAGTAAGCTTTGTATAATGGAATTAAGCTCTATGACAGCGCTTTGAGCTTTGTGCAAATTTTACGCTTCTTGAACATTATTAAAATGGTTCTGAGCAGCGCTATTTTTATAGACGGATATCATTTCTACTCACAAACATAACAACTTTACACATATATTCATATCACATTTGTCTACACTTGAAAGTACATTACGTAGAAATATTTTACGTATTAACGTTTTAATTTAGGTGATTGCTCTAATTACACCGGCACACAAAAAAAAATTGTCTTTACACCGGGTGCCACCTTTCCACGGGAATGTTTTTTGACATGCATTATATATATATATATAGTGTTTTACGAACATACACACATTTATTAAACAGTGGCCGGTGCTGATAATTTGGAAATACTTTTCTTGAAGGATAAAATACATGAAAGTAATAAAATATTTTAAAATTAATTGTTAAATAAGTTTTGTGAAAAGATATCCTATCAAACTTTTTAAAATCAACATATATTAACATTAGAAAAGAATAAAAGACTTTAGTTATTTAAAAACAACATATACTTTACGCGAAATGTAAAATATTGTATTGAAAAAGTTACAACAGTAACTACAATTACGCTTACAAGAGATCCGCTTTTAAACTCAAATATTTGTGTGAGATGTACGTAAATATTTTTCTGAGCGGCATTTACTGATGTTGCTAGATGGCAATAACGCCGACAGACGTAATGAGGAAGGTGGGTTGTAAAACCTTACCAAGTTAAATATTCACTTACATTTAAATATTTTACAACTCTCATATTCATATGTGGTAAACCGTAAGGTTCACATTTGCTTAGTTCTGATGTTAATAGATATAGTTTAAAGATTGTTGGAGTGCTGGAGGCGCCGCGGGGCTCACTATAACGAGTCCTCGCGTTGACGGGGCGCCGGCGATCGCGACAAACAGCTTGAGAGTGTGCCACTTTTAAAAATCACCTTTTAAATTTCAAATTTAACCTTATAGTTTCAAGCAAGCTATACGTCTTCAAACTTGGGTGAAAATATATAGCTAGATAAGATTTCGAGACTTTTAAATTAATTCACACGGGTATACTTATCTTACACTAGCAGTGTACCGCTGTTTCACCCGCGTAAATAGCGATCTCGTGGCAGTAAAACTCTACTACGTTGGACTATAGATTTATTATCGTTAACAAAAAGGTTTGGTTTCAATTAATTTTTAATTACTTCCATTCAGATTATTAGACACACACATTTATAATCTAATCAATATACAGGTTTCACTTTACAACGAATATATATATGTCGGAGAATAAGAGAGAAAGTAAAGAAGCATAAAGCATAGAGGCACAGGTTCGTCGCCGACATTGTCATCAATAACATCCACAATTTCTATTTCCACACACACACTGTGGGCGTTGATGGGTAATGTTGGTGCAATCAAACACTTTATTAATTAACTCCGATTATAACACAAACTCATTATTAATAATAGCTACGAACGCGACAGTTTCAAAAGTCGACTGCACCGGCGGGCCGTCACCCGAGAACTGCCGAGAGGCGGGGGTCGGTCTGCCACTTATTGACTGTGGCCCACAGATGGTGCCAGCGTTCCACAGACTATTTTACTCCAACACAGCGTCACAGAGTATTGCACTCCGACATATATAATATATCTAATTAAAACATTTTTACGTTGAATGTTCGACATTAGTAAATTTAAAAATACTCTACAGGTATTGAAAACTTCTTGTTTTCAAGGAGGTAATGATAAGAATTGTTTAAATCGATCCAGTAAATTTTTATTACCCACTGGGATATCATTTGTAAAAGCCCAGTTGTAAAGGTCGCTACTTTTATCATATTCATTAATACAGAGGTATGAATAATAATATGATTTGATTATCGTCAGCACGTTTATTAACTTTTAAAATGCAAAATAGTAGTTATAGTGACGCAACTACAGTAGTTACACACATGGCATTGCTCACTTTTTTGTAGATATTAATAAATATTGTAGAACATGTATTTGTTCTATCATCAATAGTTGCACGCGATGACAGATTTTATGTGACCAATTTTTTCACACCTTGGTATTAATGCATTTATATTAGGGATCATTATTTTTTTGAGAAAGTAAATCGCTCAGTGAAGGTGCAGGTTTCTAATAGTAGAAAATAATTTGAAATCGGTGCAGTAGTTTTTTAGAAATTGTTACAAACATACATACATAACTTTATCTGTACCTTCATACAAAATAACAAGTGTTTACTCTTTTTTAATATTAGTTTAGATTTCTTTTTACACTTGTTCAAATTTTCAATTGTAAATAAAATACTTTTTTATTTATAGACCAATTTTTTTTGTAATGGATTACATTTGATATTAAAACACACTTTCATTCAAATTTTTGTTCATAAATCGTATCGGCAAAAATGTTAAGCGCTGCTGCGAGTATTCGCTTCACTCCGAAATTGTGTTTTCTAATTTGTCAGAATCTCGACTGGTGGGAGGCTTCGGTCGTGGCTAGTTACTACACTACCAGCTAAGACTTGCCACGAAGCAGAGATTCGTGATCCAGTACGATTAGCGCCCTTCCGTCTTAGACTGTATTATCTCTCATCAGGTGTCAGCAATAAAAAAAAAACATATATTTTAATATTATGTTTTTCGTGTGTGTTGCTATGCTTTGTTACATAAGACTTGTAAGAATTTTCAACTCAATAGAACATCTTGAAGTTGGAAAAACTCCATTACATAGATAGTTAGATTTATCTAGGTGATGCTATGTAAACGTATTCCAACATGTCACAGAACATTCTAACTTTATACCAAAACATTCGACGGTCGAAACATCAAATGCAAACTTTGTAATTAAGCCGCTAAGCCTTACAAATGTTATTAACAATGTTTCGCTTCTGTATGGTTCTAACAATTGTAGTTACTACAGCTTGCAACTTATAATTAAACTGACGATGTCCGCCCGAGGAACAATTAATTAGACCATAACCGACTGCAGCAATAGCTGTTCTGAACGAGTGAGGAATGAGTTAGGAATACTAGCGGCTATGCAACTTTAGATTAGAAAAGCAACCAGCATTATAAATGCGAACAATACAAACTGACGTGTTGTTATGATTCACATTGCACGTATTTTGCTATAGGAATTTGTTGTAACTAACTTCATTATTTATTGTCATTTCACTTAAAACGGATTTTCTATTAACAAAGGAGTGCTCGTAAATTTTTAGCTTTTTGTTGTTCTTGTCCGACCAATTTCCTCACGATGATTTCCTTCACTGAAATGCACAATGATAGTTTAAAAGGTATATTTGAGCTTGTTTCACTTTTATCCCTTGGATTGCCAGTGTAAACTACTGGTTGACATGCGACGATAGTTGTGTCTCAACTCGGGCAATCAAAAACATATGCATCTCTTTCTTTTTAAATCATAATGTGTATTATCTATATCGCTTCTCGGTAGCCGTCGTAACTAAATATGCATAGAGATAACACCAGACAATAGAAACAACAAAAAATAAATTAGTTACAAAGTGACTGCTACTAACGCTGCGTGTGTTGCATCGAAGGTCGTTAAGTTTTTTGTGGTATTGTATAAACTGTGAGTGTTCATTTGTGTTTTTGATTATATATTATTTATTTCCGTTACAAAACGCGGGCAAATTACGAGGACCAATGAAAAACGAGCCCATATAAACTAAGGATTTGAACTCGCGGTTCCTCTCAATGAGAGCGCACGCACTTACACATAATAAAATCAAATTTATTCAGCGAGATAATGCATAGTAATATATCTATTATAAGCTCACATCAAAGATGTATAGGTTTCATTGTTTGTAGTTTAAGATCGTACAATTATAGATAGCGTAGGAATTGAGTTTTACTTCGTTATATCTGATAATACTATAGTCACTAAAATATTTTAATATTGAATTTATACATGAGCTTTTCTTGTTGCGTGCGAATCTTAAACCAGTTCAAAGAGTCTGTTTTGTAAAAAGATTTTTACAAGATCCTATTTCAAGATTAACATAAATAATTCAAATCTCCATTTATTCCGAAAATAAAATCAGAACCATTGCAAATGAAATACGGTACGGTTTTAAAAATAGTCATTGATCGACCGTCATGACAATTCTTCGAGACTAGCGTCGGCTTTTTCTTGGAATTAACGATTTGCTAAAGACAAACATTTCTAACCTTGTTATTATACCCCAATTGTCCTTCGTTTTATGATTAGATTTTTACGGTATATAGCTTAACGCTTGACAGTGATTTCAGCTGATGGTATTTATGTCATATATTCTGAAATCGGTAAATAATTGTTTATCTCTCAACAAATACTGAATAGGAACTCAAATTGTTGCACAAGTTGGAACATAAAAAGGTAAAGTAGCAGCCCATTAACGTCCCACTGCTGGGTACAGGCCTCCTTACTCATACGAGAGAGGGTTTTTAGAGCATAGACCCACCACGCTGCTCAACTGCGGATTGGCAGGCATAGTACACAAGTGTACTCTCGTAGTCCGACGTGACAGCAATCCAACACGACCGGAGAGAGATCAGGCGCAGGACCGACGGCTTAACGTGCTCTCCGAGGCACGGGGGTGGATCGCACGGCCAACTTCCCAACTTCGGGCAAATATTGAGAAAATCTTAATAGAAAACTCAATATCTATTTCGAATTGGCCCGACCCGGGACTCGAACCCAGGACCTCATGTCTGTAGTCGAACATGCTAACCACTAGACCAATGAGGCAGTTATAAAAATATAAGTAGCAGCAAATTAACGCCCCACTGCTGGGCACAGGTCTCCTGACTCGCATGAGAGAGGGTTCTTAGAGCATAGACCCACCACGCTGCTCAATAAACGAATATATACGCTAGCATAAGTATAAACATTTTATAAAACGTTGGCGTCCTAATAAAAAAAAAGCGGAATGTAATGTAAGTTGTACAACTATTAATTTACTACAATTAATGTTTAAAAGGATACGGAAGTAGTCTTTCGTGCACTTTCTTGTATCTTTACCCGATCTTGTGCTCCACCACGCAGAGAAAAAAAAAGTCTTCTGATTTGTAATAATAGAAATCTATATTATATATTTTTTTTATGGCTGGTAGTTTAGCGCTTGACTGTGATCTCACCTGATGGTAAGTGAGGATACACTCCGAGATGGAAGCACTAATCTGGATAAGAGGTGATATACCCCCTACGGTTTCTACACAGTATCGTACCGGAACATAAATCTCTTTGTTTGGCGGTACGTCTTTGCTGGTAGGGTGGTAACTAGGCACGAAGCCACCCATCGGACCAAACTCAGATTTACTTAAATCGCCCTTCTGGGGATCAAATCCGGGGCCTCTGCTAGCAAGGCAAGTACTCCCACCATAGCAAATAAATAAATACCAAAAATATAACAATGAAATATTTATGTAATATAAAACACATGACAGTCATTTTATTTTTTTTTTCCTACGCAAAGACAAATTATTCGAGACGAGATAATCGCCGGAAAATAAAAGCATTCTCGTTTAGCGTTACGCGTGAATCAAGGGGCGCTTTTAAAAATAAAACCTTGTACGAACGTTGAAAAATACTCAAACATTCCACAGCTGTATGTCACAGAATAAACATTTTCTGAAGTGAAGTGAAATGCTGAATAATAATGAACGAATTACAACCCATTTTTTACACATTCATAAAAATACTGACGTTTTTGGAACGTTAAATTGTATTACTATATAACGAAACTTAATTGTACACAATTGACTCGTATTCAATACACATAGTCTTTCGTGATGTATAATTTCAACTACATCCGTTTTTTAAAAAAAAAATACTCAAGTGATAAAATCAACTATGCTCTAAGAACATATTTCTCACTACCACGGAGTCGACAACCTTGCGGGTAGCACTGCAGAGCACTTCCTGAATTTTAGAAAAGACTATTTGTGCGCTATAAATTATTTTTACTCAGCACACGATTAAACTGCATCATTGGTCTAGTGGTTACCATGTTAAGCCACAGACATGAGTTCGACAGGTTTTGAACTCCGGGCCGAGCCAATTAAAAATGGATATCGAGTTTTCTATTATCGTGTGGGATTCCTGTCACATCGGACTATGAGAGTGAAGGAATAGAGAGTGCACTTGTATAGTATACCTACCAATCCGCAGTAGAGCAGCGTGGTTGGTCTATGCTCTAATAACCCTCTCTCGTATGAGTGAGGAGGCCTGTGCCCAGCACTGGGACGTTAATGGTCTGCTACTTACTTACTTTTTTATATGAGTAAAATGAAGTCGCTTCCGAGGTTTATTAATTTAGAACTTTTAAATTATTGAACACATTCAAATGCAGATTTCAGAAATAGGTAGAGTGATTCAAAGGGAGGGTTTATAAGTTTTCTACGTAATATATAATTTTCTAATGTAGTGTGTTGGTACCTGATTGTGGAACTCCGCATGAGGACATTGAGCTCAGGGTCACTCGGTGTGCGATGGAGAGGGCTATAGTCGGAGTTATAGTGGTTATAGTGTAAGCAAGGGCTATAGTGTCTCTTTTTAATCAGGATCGATTTTTTGTCCGTTCCATCATTAGTACTATCGTCTATCTTCGTTTTCGGAAGCGCTCTTCTAATACCCGGTATTGTATACCGTGTCTTACTTAAATATCAGTATGGTAAAGCATAGTACGTGAAATTGTGTCGACACAGTTACCGCCTGAGTGTAGCTTATAGCGTGCAACTCGGCTGGGTGGTCCTCAACCCACTCGTGAACTATTCCAGTGAAGCCATCATCCGCTGGGATAAGCGACTCATTATTCACTAAAAGCCCACGGCGTGCCCGCTCGGGTAATTGGAGGCTTTGTTCCTTAGTGTTGAGCGTTGACGCTCTCTTGAAGTTCACGATAATGCCACGCTTGATTATTTGCACAGTCAATGACGTGAACGGCGCTTTACATTAATCCGACAGCGCGGTTATGAATTGCTTGATGACGGATAAGCGTCCTACTTATTTTTCCACTCTAATAACTAAAAGCTTTATTAACATGAGAGGCGTGTGATCAGAAGTGAAAATATATTTATGTCAGAGTATATTAATGTTAGTTAAGGTAAGTAATTTCATACTAAATTGAAAAATGTGTATTTTTGATACCATATTTTCTACACCCTTCTATCTTGTAGTAACGTAATGATAGAATTATTTCATTATTAAATCACGGCAATGTGGTTTTTACATAATAATACACTGGATATCAAATGTAATTTTTCTTTGTGCTGTGCCGTTAAATACAGTGTGTATTGGCTGTGGCAGCGACACCGGCAATAAAGGGATTATATTTGAGATCCTCTTATGTCTGATTATTCGGTTAGATGTTAGAAAAGGCTCAGCCAATTCAGACGAACATATTTAGGTTAATAGGCAGCATTGCAAAGAGCAATATTAACAAATTTTTACACACTGTGACCGTAATAATGTATTTATAATGGATACAGTATTTAATCTTTTCAGCTTTCGACAGAAACAGTAATTTTTACTGATACTAACAAAAGAATGTACAAATATAAAGTACATAAGTATTAACATTTTTTACTTTTCCATTTGCTATTCTAGAAAATTATGATCAAACCCTTGTCATATTGACAGTGTTATAAGCTTAGTAGGTGAGCTAGGAGTCGTTCATGTAATGTATTATATAGGTTGCCGTGTTATTGCCTTCGTCGTCGTCGCTTCAACCGATGGACTTCCACTGCTGGACATAGGTCACGTAATGATGTCCACAAGGCTCGATCTTGCGCCGCCGTGCTCCAGCGGCTACCGGCGACCCCTTTTTATATCATAGGTCCATCTTGTGAGGGACTGCGTCTGCCTACACTGCGCCGTCCGGTGCGGGGTCGCCACTCCAGCACCTTCAGCCCCCTAGGTCCTTCGGACTATGAGCTCCGCCCATTGTCACTTCAGCTTCGCGATTCGTCGGACTATGTCGGTGACTCTGGTCTACGGATCTCTTCATTTCTGATTCGATCACGTAGAGAAACTTAGAGCAAAGCCCTCTTCATCGCACACTGAGTGAGGCCCATAGTCAGCGAGCACGTCTCAGAACCTAGCACCCCCTGCCCCGCCGTTACTGTAACCGCTCCCAGACCCAGGAATACCGTTGCTGCCTTGTGACTATCATTATAATGGTTTTACCGATAATCATCACGCTTGGTAGGTGGGTTGGTGATCGCAGTTCTTGAACCGATAATGCTGCTGCCCGTTATCGGTATGTGGCATTATTAAGTCAGCTAAAGAGAATGGTTATATCGCCATTTGTCGGTCGCCAGAGTCTCGTCGGTAGGAGCAGGCGGCACCGCGTGCAGGTGAGGTTGGCGTTTGAAGAAACGGACTAGAACGCGTTTTCCCCCTTACACCCCGTTATTGCCTTAGTATGTAGAAAATCTTTTTTTTTTTTTAAATCCTGCGGAGATTAGAACTTACGTTCTGAAGTTCTGCTGTAGACAACTATAAAAAGGATAATAAATCGGTGAAAACTTAAGCGCATAAAATTTCACATTACCAAATACTTCACTCGTTTAAAATAAGTAATAAGTGTTATTAAAATGTAATTATACTGCAATTTAAATAAGTAGTTAAAAGTGGATTCATGCGTGCTTCAATTTACTGACCTATTAAATACCTCTTGATTCGCCACTTCGGTAGGTGTGACATTAATGAAGTAAAACTGGCCGCGTTTATATTGCTTTTTCTGTTGAAATAATTATCTCTGTATGTTTTAGTATATAAATTCAAGAACGCATATATGTCAATGATTTTAAATATCTACATAAGAAATATGTACATTTTTAGTATTATTTTTCTCCTGTTCAAGAATTATAAAGGTACAAAATACCTACTTTTATTATTGATGGTTGGCTGGCGCACTGGTGCTAATACTTTACATTTACATTACATTTTTTAATTTGTTTAAGTCTGACCTGGTGGTAAGCTTCGGGCCCAGGCCCGTTGCCACCGTGTCAGAAAAATCATGCTACCACGGTAAAAAAATGCTTTATTTAATCGTACATAACATAATGTATGATGATAAATAAATATATATAAATGCATGTGTCACACATGATTATACTTGCATATACGATAATGCACTGTTACAAATAAGTCTCCCAGCACTTAGTCAACAAAAACAATGCTGCCTGCAAGACATTATGTAGTAGAAAAATTACATAGTATACTGTGCATTAAGACTGCAGCGTTTATTTACAGGAGAAAAGTAAAGTGTCCTGCTTTTTAGTCTTGTGTATAAAAATGAAGAACATTTCATTTTGGCGTAGTGTGTTATCGGGAAACACCAGGGTAACTAAACAGTTTGTACAAATTGCAGGATACCTATTTCCCGTTATACTCTTTTTACTCTTTACCATAATAATAGAATAGAATTTAATTTATCAAGATAATTACTGAATTAGCCTCTATGGTTAGTCTTTTATCATATTTCATTTCACATCTTATAATAACCTCTCTGAATGACTCAGAAGTAAAAATCTTCGCAAGGATTAAATCTTTTTTCTATAGAGATGTGTAGGGTTATTTTCACACGAAGTTTGAAAGCCATGATTTGCTTTATTGCTGACAGTTTAGCGCTTGACTGTGATCTCACCTGATGATACAGTCTAAGATGGAAGCGCGCTAATCTAGTAAGAGGCGATCTACCTCATATGGTTTCTACACAGCATCGAACCGGAACACAAATGTCTCTATTTGGCGGTACGTCTTTGCTGATAGGGTTGTAACTAACCACGGCCCAAGCCTCCCACCTGTCCCGACTCCGACAAGTTACAAAATACGATTTTCTAAATTCGTCCTACCAGGGATCAAACCCGGGGCCTCTTCTAGCAAAGCGAGTACTCATATCACTGCGCCAGCGAGGCCATCAAGGTAAATTTAGCCTAAAATAGTCTATAGCGTCACTGATAGCCTAGTTGTATGATATGTGGATTGTTGTTAAATTGCTGGATTTATGAAAATGTTTTGCTTATTTTCAGTCCATCATTGATCTTTTAGGTGATGGAAAACATCATGAGTACACCTGCGTATTCCAGGAGTAATTCTGGGGTTTGTTAATCCTGCTAACCCGTTGTGAGGCATAATGGTGGTCTAAAACCCTTCTCTTATGAGTGAGGAAGCCTGTGCCCAGCTGTGGAACGTTGATACTACTTACCTTACCGTCAAACTTTTCAAAACGTTTATAATTAAAATAGTCTAGAAAAAAAAAGACACAATCAAATGATATACTTGGTAACCCTACTCTTCGCTGTAGTACTCTGGTATTATCGTGCGGGCGATGGGGACGTAGTCAGGCGTACGCAATTTGTGGACCATTTCTCTTCGCATACCCTGCGACACTGCTGCGGATTGGCGCGAAAGAAATTTATGGATATAGTCTATTATTTTAAGCGGCAGCTTAAGTTTCATTACATTTCTGACTCAGGAATACAAATTGAGTGATAAGACGGTTATATAAACTGAACTTAAATCATTTTCGAGAACAAATTTACTTTTCAAAAATATTTATAATTATGCGTTTATATTCAGAATCTAATTTCATTTTTGCTTAAAAACTGCTGTTACCAAAAAAAAAAAAATTTAAACTGCGTGCGTAAAAGTGCACATGTCAGAAGTGAAACTTCTTTGGCAAACTAATTTTTAAGATTTCCGGAACTTAGAGGAAGGGTAAAAGGAAGATATGTTAGGAATTTAATTGTTATTGAAATCGCAAATGACGAATTGTAAATAAAATTATTGACAAGAAACACGTAATTTTTTGTCAATATTAGAAATTATTAATCAATTTTGTTTAAATTTTCATTTTAGAAAAGAGATTTTTTTATATTTTATGAAAAATATTATTTTAAATTATTAAATGACGAGTGGCAAATCCAAATATATTTTAATTTATGTTATATACAAGTAAAGTAAAAAGTAAGTAGCAGCCTATTAACGTCCCACTGCTGGGCACAGGCCTCCTCACTCGAGGAGCGAGGGTTTTTAGAGCATAGACTCACAACGCTGCTCCACTGCGGATTGGCAGGCATAGTACACAAGTGCACTCTCTATTCCTTCACTCTCATAGTCCGATGTGACGGGAATCCGACACGACCGGAGAGAGGTCAGGCGCAGGACCTATGGCTTAACGTGCTCTCAGAGGCACGGGGGTGGAGCACACCGCTAACTTCTCAACTTCGGGCAAATATTTAGAAAATCTTAATAGAAAACTCAATATTGATATACAAGTATTTTGTCGTAATTTGCCGTGCCATAAGAAGTTTCACTTCAAAAAAAGATTAAATTCTGAATAGTGACATATTCTGAATAGTGATTAATGACAGGCATTTCCACAAGTAACAAAGGTATTGACTTGATGAATAAATCTTCAGTAAATAAAACCTATACAAAGCTGACATAGGGGCAATTTTCTATTGTATCCAAGTGTAAAATACGTGGACAATTTCTCCATGTCTCAACTTATTCAAAATTCCACACAATCGGTATTTTCTAAAACCTCAATGTGCAACTCTTTTATATTGTCCAGTTAGGTACAAAATAACCATCGAAGCGAACGGGCATTGTGTCCGAGCGCACTGTAGTCGCGAACGTAATTTGTCGTGCATTTCTCTAGCGTGTTGTCGTATAGCCTCGAATCGGGCTGACGTGAAACTATCGATAACTCTGTGCGGAATTAGTCCTTTTGTTCTCGCGTCTCTAGGGCGTGAGGTTTTATTTTTAGTGGACAGTACGTTTACTAGACAAGTGGCATAACTGGCGCTTCGAGAAATGTCTCGTTAGCCTAGCACGCCACTTATATGGAACGACTTAAAATAATTGAGACTGCAATATTCAATAACTTGTTTGTTCGAAGATTGGATACAAATTAGTTAAAATTTTACTTTGAGTAATAATTGATATTATAAGTAAATAAGAAAGTAGTAGCACATTGACGTGCCACTGCTGCGCACTCATTTGAGAGAGGGTTTTTAGCGCATAGACCCATCACGCAGCTCCATTGCGGGTTGGCAGACATATTGCACAAGTCTTGAACCTCGATTTCACTTCATCCGGGACACCATAGTGGAATGCGCAAGTGAGCTCTGGTGTCCCACTTTAAGATGACGAGGGCCCGCTGGGTATTAGTGGGTATTCTGCTAGACAGTGAGTCCCGCACTCTCTCCTAGAGTGGTTATTTTCCACATTCCGATAGGGCAGGGTGCGTAAAAGCATTTCCCAGCGATAAAAAAAGGCATATTGCACAAGTGCTCTCTCTATTCCTTCACACTCATAGTCCGAGGTGACGGGAAACCGACACCATTGGAAAGAGATCAGGTGCAGGATCGACGGCTTAATGTGCTACGTGGAACAGGGGTGGAATACACCGCCAACTTCCCGACTTCGGGCAAACGTTGAGTAAATCTTATCATAAAACCATTTTTGAATTGGCCCGGCCCGGGACTCGAACCCAGGACCTCATGTCTGTAGTCGAACATGCTAACCGCTAGACCAATGGTGATCAATGAGGATATTATAATGTTGAAATTCATTAAGCGATAAAAATGCTTGTGCTTGACTCCAGTTGTATACAGAAGCAAAATATTACACATTGTAACTACAAAACTATATTCAAAAGAGTAACCACTGAGTTTCTTGCCGGTTTCCTCTCAGTGGAAACAACTTTCCGACCGGCGGTACATTTGTTACCAACAGACAGGCTACTGACCATTCAAAAGTGCTTTTCTACCATATATTGAATAAAGAATATTCTGATTTTGATTTCTAGACTTTGTGAAGTAACTTACGAAGTGGTTTTGTCACAATGTGACTAAGCATCCTAAAAAAAATATGAAATGAAATTATGGAACATATTACTTGATATATAACTACAAGTTTTCAAAGGCGTTATTAGTGCAGACGCAATCTCTTAGCAGAACCTTTGAATATAGGAAACTGTCTATAAAAGAAACCCGACTTTGCTATAAAATATAATATATAGATGTGTGTAATATGAGCACTGGGTAAACGTTTGAAGTTGAGTGAGTTGATAAAGAGTAAACTTAAAATGGAAATTAAAAAAAAAAAATTAAAACAGCCTACGTTTATCCTTCTTCTCATAGTCTACAAAACTCAGGAGCAATTTACGTCTTCAATGTGTGTTAAACGTTCAGAATTTTCTTATCGACACAAGCAGCACTTTATTTTGCTAGCATTTCTACGTGGAGCAATATTTTAAGAATGACAGCGGTAGGCGAATGCTATTCTGCGTTTAATCTCGCGGTTGGTTGTAGATCTCTTATTTTTATTTTACACGGTGGCAAAACATGAGATTATATCATTATTTGTCAATAATAAAGTTATATGGTGCAAACATTTCCCTGTAGCGTCGTCCGCGTACTTCTCGACACCGTAGATCTTGATATTATAAATCAAATGATAATAGTTTTAAGATATCGAGATTAGCGAGTGAGTGAGTTTATAACTATCTTTTCGTGATTGTCTTTTTATAAACCGCTACGTGGCAAATCGCTTACATAATTTCATAGTCTACATAAGGCAAATTTAGAAACAATTTTAGATTTTGTCATAAAACAAATCTTTCAAGCAATAACTTGACATTGTTATATCATAGCCTGACGAAAGGCGCAGTAATAAATACACATTTATATTTAAAAATAAGATTAGAACTGAAGAAATGATCATGGAATACTTACGCAAGGTAAAAATATTGGAAAGAAACATCAATAAAGGTCACTAACAAAAAAATAGCAACAAAGACCGGCCTCTACCAATTCAAAGCGAACTGAAGATGGGAGAACAATGTCTTTTGTAAAACTTCATAGCCTCATCAAATCCTTTGGATAAGGAAATAAAAGTATGAACGCAAACTTTGATTAAAATATCGGGAATATGCCAGCTCGAAGAAGTTAGACTGGCAAATGTCCGCAAAGTTATCTTCGGTTTTTTCCTCTAATCTTGATTCTAAAATGTAGTTTGTCTCTAAAGTTAATAATATTACATTATATGTTTTTATTAATTGCGACAAGTACAAATCAAATGTATACTCATAAAAATGATGAATTCGCGGGAAAACTCTAGGCTATAAGCGTAATTCTGATTGACTTAGGCTTTTGTATTTACATAAAAAACCAAGAAATGGTTATAAATATAATATGACGATAAGATTAAAATGCAAACTAATAGTTCTTGCATTCGTTTCATTAAATTTTATTCCCCTTTTATATGTATATAAAGGAATTACTACGTAGGATAAACCCTTTTAACTGCCTTAAAATTCTTCATGTAATTTTATTTCTCATTCCGTAGAAATGTTAGAGAAATTTCTTACAATATCCACTCGTCTTCATAAAGTAAGGGTTTAACTGCTTAATTAAGAAATTGTCTCGTTTGCAGTTTTCGAGCTGTGCATTATCTGGGAGCTGAATTACAAATTCAGGGCAATGTCTCATACCAACGTTTATTTTTAAGACATTATTAGAATAAGAACAAACGGATTATCTAAAAGAATGTTGATGAGGTTTTCTTTAAGCGATTTAAGTAGTTTTCTGGTAAAACTATTATGCTATTGTAATTATCCGTTCAATATAAAGAACACATAGGTGAGGATGTAATGCATATAAATTCATTGGTTTATTAAACTTTATAACCTCAGTAACGATAACCCACTGCGATTACTAAGCTTCATATTAGGCGGTATCATCGCCTGCCATACTACGGTATCGTAATCCATTGACCTACCTCTCTTCCAAAATTAATCTTCATATCGTACTCAACTAAGTAATATATATTACATGCATGTATTTGTATATTATTATAGACCACCTACCATTTTACACTAGGATTTTCATTCGCCCAAAGGTTGCTGAGAAGAAGCGATAAGGCCACCTCTTTAGTAGTAATTGAGTGTGTGTTTTTAGTAACACACTATATTTGCTATATCTATATTTGCTAATAAGCGTATATTACCGCCATTTACAATCCAAGTTAGCCCAACTAACGCTAGGGAAAATATAAATATCTTCTGCAATGCCCAGTAATCAACGTGAACCGAAACAAGACACGGCGCGCTGATATTTGTTCTGTTCGAGATGGTATGAAAGCATTTCGCGGCAACTCACCGCTTGTTTATCCGATTGAAATTTCTAGAAGAAAACCGAAGTTTGTTTGCGTTCCATTCGATCTCGCGTGTACCATCCAAGTGGAGCGTTCCGCGACCACAAAATGCAATTATGGACCGCTGTCTGCAGCAGCTATGCTTGAATTGCATTCCAATGCCGAGCTAAGTATGACCCGACCTATTCAGCCAATCCTCGATTTAGGAGAAATTCTAAAGTACCAATGCCGCCATAATTCGGCTATTTGTATGGAACTGACGGGACCCGGATACCACGTGCCTCACTCGCTCATTGCATACACAAAACTGTTCATTCCACATTGAAACTATTATAGTTTTGTTATAGTGAATTCGGAAAGTAATATAATTTGCATTTGCTGATAAAATAAAAATTCCAATCTCAAAATTCTTTATTCAAGTAGACCTTTGAAGGAGGCAGCATACTAGGTGGCACATGTTTGTGTACCTACTCCCGCCACCGTGAATCCTCAGTCAGGCTCATCCGGGTCACCAGGGACGAATACGAGAGTTGAACACCTGCTGCCTCACTCATAGATGAAGATGGTTTCGCTGGATTTTAGAGGGTATTACGACGCCTTCTCCCTTATCGTGTCCCACCTATAGGTTTTTGCCTAAAAGCATTACCCAGCGAAACAAAAACTAATCTTTATAGCACCTTTGAATCGTCAAACACGTTCACACATTTCAATGTACGATGATGGAATCCTTAACAAACCAGAGCGGTATCCTTTTTTATAATTAACATTACAATACAGTATTAATTTATTTTATGTAGATTGAAGCAATTTATTCACTCCCAGGCTTTTTTATCGTCTTAAGTAATCCTTCAAATTATAGAACGATTTTTTCGTAATATTATCGACTATTTTGTGGTATAAAAGAAGACGTAGTGACTAAAATTGAGAAAGGTATGGTTTGGGCATGTAGAGAGAATGAACGAAAGGAGACTGACAAAAAGGATTTATGAGTCAAGAGTGAATGCGAAAGTTGGAAGGGGAAGACCAAGGCGAACGTTCCTGGACCAAATCCAGGACATTTTAAATAACGGCCAGGTCAAGAGTACTCTAAACCGACGAACTTGTATGAAAGATTTAATGAGAATGAAAGAAGCGAAGGAGATATGCAAGGATCGTGGCAAGTGGAAGGATGTTGTCTCTGCCTACCCCTATGGGAAAGAGGCGTGATGCTATGTATGTATGTATTATCGACTAATATTTCTTTAATAGACAGTTTTACCTAAAATTAAAACTTACCTATTATTTTTTCATCATTATTACTAGCGTTAGAACTTTGCGACACCGAACGTCGCCGTTCCTCAGAATTTCTGTTATCAGTGGCACTCCTGTTCTCCATTATTATCGGAAAGATTAGTTTAAGAAATTATGAAAATTACTTAAAATGGCGGCGTACAAAACTACGCTGACATAACAACGGCGTGAAAAACGACGCTATAATGACAAAAGATTACGAATGTGTTGCTGGTTTTATGCAGCCTACGAGAATTTATAAGATTTTCATTATTGTTTCTTATGTCATCTGAAGTGCAATCTCTTTCTTTTCTTGATTGTGCCAATATTTTTTTTATTGTACGTCCAACAACTTTTCATATGAACGGTCATTATTGTCACTGTTCTAAAAATTTCGCTTTTCTCACAACTCGTACTTGAGACTAATAAGACAAAAAGATAATAAATTATTTATTGTTTTACACACTGCCTAAGAAAACTAGGATTTTATGCGTAGGAACTCTCGAATTATAAAAACATCATTATTTCTGTATCACTTATTTGGTACTGTTGGAAAATGGACACGATTTTGGCTCGGCCTGTAACGTTACATAGTTTGTAATTGAGAAATAATACAATAAAATTATATTAAACAGGAGAAGAAATATTTATGAAATAACTAAAACAGTGGATTTCATTGAAATTTTTAGACTCCTAACATACTTAAAGTCTTAATATTCGCTGTGCGGAGCTTTCGTTTTAACTTTTTCTTGTGTTTGCATTTGTACATCGGGCTAGTTTTAATGGCTTTTCTTCGTTCCAGTTTTGTATCCAGATTATGTAACCAAGTGAGGTTCTATTTAAATTCAACTTGCGTTAATCAGTTAAGCTGAGAACTTTATCATCAAGCCAACTATAAATTAAAATAGCTGTAGTTTTCACTTTCTCCTTGTTTTTCAATTGACCAATGATAATTACTTTAATCATTTTAATCTCTGTTCGGTCGTTAATTAGATATTCTCGTATTTACAGCTAGTGAATTATTTAAACCTGTTTTCACTAATTTTTGATCTATAACGAATTTAAACGAGCACATGTAGTGAAATCTATATTTTCAAGGTGAATGTGTTATAATATCGCTGTTTGATTTTTATCATGAAATTTGTATAAGACAGTTATATCAGAGACTGATTTTGTATGTACAATAGTCAAAGTAAAGAAGTAGTTTATAGTAAATAAAGAATATTGTAATATTATATAAGTATTTCAATGTAATTTAATTTCAAGAACAACTTTCCCTCAGTTATTTTCGGGAAAATAATGTTTAGACAGCCATGAGGTCCTGGATTCGAGTCCCGGGTCAGGTTAATTCAAAATCGACATTGAGTTTTCTATTAGGATTTTCTCAATATTTCCCCGAAGCTGAGAAGTTGGCGGTGTGATCCACCCCCGTGCCTCGATGAGCACGTTAAGCCGTCGGTCCTACGCCTGATCTCTCTCCGATCGTGTTGGGTTCCCGTCTCATTGGGTTATGAGAGTGAAGGAATAGAGAGTGCACTTTTGTATACCCTGGCGGAGTGTCCAGTGTGGGCACCCCAGCGGCATATCTTGTTGTCGCTGGTTAGAGGAGATCTTTCACTGGAGAGCATAATTTGGGTAATGCTCACCAGTGAAGTTGGGTGGAGGGCGGTTGCCTTCTTTAGCGAGACCGTCATCTTGCTGAAGAAGGAAAATGAGAGGCTAAGGGAGCAAGAGGCTGAAGCTCTCCCTCGCCGTCGGAGGAGGCTTGGTGGCAGAAGTCGCACATATGCACTTCATGCCTCACTCTATTGAGTGGTAGAACCTCATAGTCGGTACCATCCGAGTCACTAGAGCTGAATGCAGTTAGGGAACCTCTAGTGATCTCACTCATGGATGGGGGGATCCGCTGGGTTTTAGTGGGTATTCTGTTATCAGTGAGCCCCATACTCCCGAAGGAATTAGTCTTTCATCGGGGTGCGTAAAGGCATTTCCCAGCGCAAAAAAAAACTATGCCTGCCATTCCGCAGTGGAGCAGCGTGGTGTTTCTATGCTCTAAAACACTCTCTCATATGAGTGAGGAAGCCTGCGACCAACAGTGGTACGTTAATGGACTGCTACTTACTTGCTTAACTTTTATTTAAAATTGTATATTTTTTATATTTTGCTTATGTTAATTTCAACTAATTAACCATTATAAAACGATTTATGTGAACATTTGACAGCAAAGACCTCGTAATAAAGTAATTTATTTAAAATTTTCACTTCAAACAGATGTCTCTCAAAAAGAATCATAAATATAAAGAATTAAATAATTTTTGAAGTGAAATACGTTTATTTAATTCTCCTTATGATTTTCAGCTGCTGTTTTTTAGAAAGTGTAACGCTTTTAGCGCTGTGAGTTTTTAAGACCATCCGTTGGGAATTTTTACAAATAGCAATCGAGCACTGCGGCAACGGCATTGGTATAAAACCTTTTTTGAAGAGAACTCCTTCGAGACTTCAAGCGGAATTAGGACAGCCTTGTCAATTTACAATCGAAAAACTTTACAATTGTAACATTTTGAGTAATATAGTAATACCTTAAATAATATAAAATTAAACATTTACCGGCCATTTTTTTATATCTACTATTACTTCACGCTCTTCTTTTAAACATCTAGTTAATATAATACTTTTAATGTAAAACTTTTTCGTTAAGCACGCCTTAATTGGGAAATAAATTAGTGAATGCGTTAGGAGATCGTTAAGAAAAGTATATTTTTTATTTCAGTCGTGTAGTTTAAAATACTCTCGCTTATTTACTCATCCACTCAACTTCAAACATATTTTCTTTTATTTGTAATAGTTAAAAATTAATACCGGTCTTTCAAATAATAATTCATAAGTAGTAATAAACTCGTGCATAATTTTTTTACATCATTTATTCTAAGGATAATTTAAGAATATCGTATATTATTATAATGTGCAGTTTTGAAAACCAATAATTATAAAGACTATTTACGCTGCTGTTAGACATAAAGACGATATAAATATTCATTTAGATTTGTGTAAATATTTGCTTATTGTTAGTAACAGAATATATTTTTTTTAACTTTCACAAACATAATAAAAGTAGGTTGAGGATGTTGAAAGTAAACGCGTAAGTTAAGTCATTAATTTTAATAAAAACATACGGCCTCGTGGTCGTTACGATGTGAGTACTCACTTCGCTGGCAGAGGTCCTATGTTTGATTCACGGTAAATCAAATTTAATAAATAATATTAATTAATTTGTCACCTACCTTTCGTCTCAGTACACTACTGTGTAGAAACCATTAGGAGGTAAATAATCGCTAACCAGACAAACACGTTACTACGTTACACTTTTTTTTAACGTCAGGAAATCCTCGCGGATATCTGCAGCACCATGGGGAGGCGTTGCAAGTTATGCCGGACTTTTACCGGCTAAAACCTGACGGTGCTCCGCCCTACGTTCGCTGGCGAAAGCGCGGGATCGGAATACGTCCGCAGTCCCGCCTACGATGTGCCTTACAAGCCCCCCCCCCCCACCGACAAAACTTCTCCGCTCGGATGGCATGCCCATGCCATCCATGCCATGCCATGCCATGCTGTTGCCACACAAGCTAGCCCTAAGGAGGTAGACGTCGATCATGGGCCGCCCGTCTAAGCCCCGGCCTCCTCCTAAGTATGGCGGAAGCGTCTCCATGCACCTCTCTGACACGTTCCGCCGCCTCCTTTTACGATATCACACTTTCACAGAAGGAGACCATCGCCTTTCAACAGACTTCCCTACCTACCATGGCATTAATCACAGTGGGTAGACAAAATATATTTTCTTTTACTATAATTTTTTATTTATTTTTTACACAATAAATGAAAAATTAAAAGACATGTCAGAAATGAACCTTCTTCGGCAAACCAATTTTTAAGTCTTGTTTTTATTTACACAAATATAAAACTTTATACTTTCGAGACTTAGAGGGAGGGAAAAGGGAAGATATGTGAGGAATTTAAAAGTGTCGAAAATTAATATAAATAATTGATTGAAATCTCAAATGACAAACAGTAAATAAAAATGCCATGTGTTTTTTGTCAATATAAGATATTATTAATTACATTTTGTTTTTGAATTGAAAATTTAGAAAAAAGAATTTATGAAATATTTTATTTTATATTGTATGAAAAATATTATATTATATTAAATGACACATGTTATTTGTAAATATTAAAACTACCTAACCTTCAAACGAATTAGCATAAATAACGCTGCAACATCGTGACGCTAATAACACCTGCGCCTACAGAAGTTTCACTTCAAGAACGGTACATGGAAAATATCCATGACTTCTGTTAGTAGTAAACAACAATACAAGTTACGTAAAAAAACAACTCACAAAAATTTCGTAAGCCTCTATAATATGGCTTCACCGCACTCCAATACAAATAATGATGTGAAATATATCACGACTCAATTGATTGAAAACCAACAAATGTACTGAATATTAACATAACATACAAAAGCCACATCAGATGAAACCTAAACAATATTTTTGATAACCAAATGAAAGGCCGGAGTAATCGAAATGTAAATCAATCCATTTTATTTCATTGAAATGGACGAAATAAATTTATTGAAATAGATTTGTTTTTCTGATTTTATAGATATTTTAATTAACTGACTGTTAAAACTGTAGTGTAATTTTTTTGCCGCTATGTACATATTTATTTACGGAATTCTGTCGGAAATTAGAGCGAGTATATTGACATATGTATACTAGTTGGTAGCAGCGGTTTCGTCTGTGTAGTTTGTGACTATTTGAGTTCCAACATTGAACTTTGTTTTCTCAGCAGGTATGTGATAAATATTGAAATTATTTTCTATAGTATCTTGATTTGTTGAAAACACTAAGAAATTACAAACAAAATATTATCTGATAATTTCTATTTCAAATAACAATAAGTAATAAGTAATAATGACAACTGCCTCAATCAAAGTAGTAGAGGAGTAATCAAATAAGCTTGAGAGACTTCAAAATTTATGTATAAGATTTTATGATTAACTGTATTGTTATTTTTTGTATTGGGTGTGCAATAAAGAGTTTTGTACTGTAATATATTTATTTATTATGTATTAAGTGTTATTTATTTATTTCATATTCTATATTTTAAACGAATGTATTTGTACTAGGGGTGTGCGAATATCGTTTGAATGAATTAATTGGAATTTTCGAATTACTCGAAATTCGACGAAGAATTCGAAAAAAAAATCTTATAAGTCGCGAATAAATAAAATGTATCTGGATTTTCAATTATTTCTTTTTAAATAATTTAAATCATGTATCGAAATATTCGACTTGCGTTTAATTTACTTTTCGTTTAAAAAATATTTAGAAATACCTTGTACTTCGGCTGAAAGTGAAAGATTATTTTTCCACTGCAGGCGATATTGTATCTGATAAACAAACTTAATTATCACCAGGTTTAGTATCGTATTTATTGTTTTTAAACAAAATTTGTATTTAATAGAATATTGTATAATTTTAGAATACTGTATTTGCTACGATATAATTTGTGTTATTTAATTCTCTATAAAATAAATAAAATTTTTCTATTTGTTTAAATATATTTCATGGTTTGAATAAAATGTATGACTGTTAAATTAACTTCGAATATTGAATGTAAGAAAACCTAATTTGAAACTTCACAAAATTCAAAAATGATTTAATTTTTTATCGATTCGGAACGAATAATTCGTAAGTTCGAATTATTCACACACACCTAATTTGTACATTTCTTATAAATAAACCAGGCAAAAAGCAAATTGCTTCTTGCCTAGTTAGCAATTAACCTTTCTAGATGGTATCGTCACTTATTATAAAATGAGGTCTCAGCCAATCTTAAATTAAAATAAAAGAAAATTTAACTAAAGTGATATATTTTTAGATAATATGGTCATGGATTTCAATCCAGAATTTGCTTCCTGAGGTAAATATACTTCGCGGTGGATTTTGTAGAAGCGTCTTTAAATACGCTGCAGCAACTACTATTAGTACCCTATAGTTTGATAAGGAATGGCGTTCTTCAAAGGAGTGCTCGTACAAAGGAGTAAATGGTTTTAATTGAAAATTGTTTCAATTGTTGTATCTTATCTTACGTCTTATTAAATACCAGCTTTCCGCATGGTATTACTCGTGTCATTTCGAATAGCTTTCTTCCTTAAATAAAGTAGCATAAATTAGTTTACTACTTCCTTTCACAACGCAATATACCTCGTTACTTTGGATATAAATACTTTATTGCACACACAAAAGGAAAAAACAATACAGCAAAACTTAAAAAATTGTTTAGGAACCGCATCATGCAAAGGCAGTCTTATTGTATAAGCAATCTCTTAACAGACAACCTTTGGTTAAAAAAAACTGTAAATGAAAGAAAGCAGGTGGCGCGACAATAGAAAACAGGAAACCAATTAGACAGACTTAATATGGCTGTATAAAATACATATTTTTTTTTTTTTTTTGCGAAGGAGAGGGCTATATGTTCGGAGTGTCTCTACGTGATCGAATTAGAAATGAAGAGGTCCGTAGTAGAATCAAAGTCACCGACATAGCCCTACAAGTAGCGAACCTGAAGCGGCAATGGGCGGGGTACATAGTTCGAAGGACTGATGGACGTTAGGGGCCGAAGGTACTAGAGTGGCGAACCCGCACTGGACGGCTCAATATAGCCAGACGACATACAAAGATGATATAAAGAGGGTCGCCGATAGCCGCTGGAGCCAGGCAGCGCAAGATCGGGACTTGTGGAGGTCATTACGTGAGACCTATGTCCAGCAGGGGAGGTCCATCGGTTGAAGGGACCACGACGACGACGATATACATATTTACATACATTGCTTAAAAATGGATGAACGATATTCAAAATTTTATTTAAATATAAAGCATAATGCAGTATACATTTTCGTATGTTAAAAAATCATATTCAAATCGAATTTTCTCATACAAGATTAGGTAAGTAGCTTAAATACCGCAATTCTGGGTACAGGCCTTTCACTCATATGAGGAAGCGTTTTTAGAGCATAGATTTTCCACGTCATTTCAAATTGGCAGGCTACTCACACCCCTGAATTACTCCCGGGATTTGCAGGTTTCCTCACGATGTTATCTTTGATCTAAAAGCGCAATGACGAATGGAAAAGGACAGCCAAGCATGTAAATTTCTTTTTGTTAAGTGAAACTTAATAGTGAGTGCCTAGAACACTTCTTTGAAAGACATTCCAGGCGTCTCATCACTAGGCCTTCGTGGTTTGTTTTAACATAATCAATCAAATGACATTGGTTAATTTAAACATTTTATTGAATTTTCAAACGACTCTCCTGCTTTCTTGTTTTGAATCACTATTCCTCCGAAGCGATCTATATACTAGGTATTGTAAATATGAATTAGATAAAAATCTTTTGTTACTAAATAGGAATTGAAAGAGAAACGTCATCTCGTCCTGGGGGAGATTTTATAATTGTTACTAGAAATCCATCGGACGACGAGGTATTAAGTGAAATTAGCACAAATTATTCAATTTCTCTATCCATATTTAAATAAATGTAAATGTTTCTAATGTTCAATTACAGAAATTTACTGTTATTTAAAACGTGCGTTATATTACGATATTAAAACTTTCTATATATTCAGGGAAATTTTAAAAAGGCTACATAACAATTTAATGATAAACAATAATCTAATGAGAAATTGGCGAGAGAATCGTAAAAGAAAATTTACCCAGGTAAAGCTGATAGACATATAAAAACTCGTAGCCATTGTTGAACCTAAATGTCACTTATTCCGTAGGGAACCTTGTAATGCGAGTCATCCAAGCGGAGATGGTAGCCGCGTTAAAGAGAACTTTTTTTTTGTAATGTCATAATACAGGGCGCTATAACATTTTAGTTCGTTTTATTATTCAACATATTATAAAATGGTTCGCAAGCCGGCTATTTTAGTGACTTTGTACTGAGCCTTTTGCGGAATTTTACTTTAATCAACATTTATAGATTTGTATTTCTCATGAGCTTTATCTAGCTTTCATTTTATTTGTATTGTCACATATATATGACGTATCCTACAATTTTGAATACTATATATGTGTTTATAAACTGAAGTTTAATTATAGTATAATTAAGTTCCCGGCATTGTTCTGACCTTTTAATTTAATTGAGCTTTCTATTATACAAAGGATATGTCTGGAAGAAATTTCATAAACTAGTTATAATTTGTGTCCGTTTTAAATTTTTATGCTTTAAAATGTTTAGTTTTTTTCTCTCTAGGCCTATTAGCGTAATATTTTATTCGTTGTTCAGGCTTCAGATTTATGTGTAAATAGTTAATTGCATAAATCGTAGTGTGAGCAAATAAAACATTCAATTAATGATCGATTGCCTAATCGTATAGATATCTTGCCTGGTGGAAGGCTTTGGCCGTGGCTAGTTATCACCCTACCAGCAAAGACGTACCGCCAAACAAAGAGATTTGTGTTCCGGTACGATGGTGTGTAGAAACCATAAGGTATATCGGGCCATAACCATAAGGTATATAACAGATTACCGCGCTTCCATCTTAGAAATCATCACTTACCATCAGGTGAGATCACAGTCAAGCTCTAAACTGTCAGCAATAAAAAAAAAGAATTATTTTGCAAAAAAAAGAAAACTATAAATGAGCTGTGAATGTAAATGCAAGGTCCATTAAACCTGAAGATGAATACCCCTATTTGCTTAGTTTTAGCAATATGCCACGTAATGTAATGTATGAGACAATGTATGTAATGACAAATGTATTACCTTCGTATCGATCCTAATAATAGTTTATAACATAAAAATATGACGCTTTAAAATCCTTAACATCGTAAATAATATCCGTTTATAGAATGCAATAGTCATCAAATCAGTACATTAACGGATTTTTTGCGTAAATATATTACGTCGTAAAAAATGGTAATAAAGAGTTTATTTGTCGCCTATTCGTGTGGCTTGTTTATTAGCGGAGATGGCATGGGCCTGGCCTTGCATTGGAACTGTCACGGGCATTGCCTAAGTTAATGTATCGCTGGACTCGTTCGCCTACGCGCGAATTTATGCGCCGCAAGAGACACTTACTGAGGTAAACGTTGGACTACCTACGGCTGTTATCGTGTCTTTCATACACAGTTATGTGCACATAGTCATATATTTTTAACGATGATATAATAAAACAAAGCAGTCAACGACCTCGAGCATTTGAAATTTGGGCAATGAGGAAACAGCTTTGATTGATTTCTGAAGTGAAAGATCTCTTGGAGGAACTCAACCAAGCTCAAATAAGTCGCGTGATTATGACAACATAATATGAAGAAAAGTCACATTGTTTGGACATTTTGAAAGAGAATCCATATTGAAAATCCAAGGTAACATGTCCGTAAAAAATCGACGAATTACGAATGACGATATACATGAATGAACCTTTTCACCAACGGACCGCCAAACTTCACTTCCAAAAAGGCACTCGATGACGATGAAAGAAGGAACCCCCTGAGGCTTTTAATAAGTGCAATCTAACTGGGTTCACTATTTTATAGAGACTGTGGTTTACTCCTCTCTAGACTGAGTACTAATATTTTTGAAATGTTTATTAGTTTCGAGTATTTTCAGCCCTATTAAAACGTGAGGGAGAAAAAGCGCGCGCGAAAGCTCCACAGAGTTTTCTAATCGTTCTGTGGATATATTTATAACTACCGCTTGGAAGTAGTCGAAGGTGACAAAAATATTAATAATTAAGTAATATTCAATGTAGTTTCGGTAAGTTTAATAGGTTTGGTCTCGCAGACATATATCTTTGCTTTGGAAAAATAGTGACGCAATTTAATAAAAGCTAGTTTCAGTGGAGAACCCTTATAATAATATAATGATATTTCAAAGTGATTAAGATTATTCTGGGACTGCTGGAAGTATGAAGAAAGACTTTATATCTCTTCTAATAGTCGTAGTATGGACGGAACGATAATTTGACATAACCCTAAAAATACGAGACGCAGGAATTTTCAAAATATATTTGAAGGAAAAGGATAAACTGCTTGAGTTTAGATTCTAGATAATATATTAAGATATAAACAAGGTCTAAGTACAAATTAAAACAACTGAGCCAGTGATGTTATCTTGTAAATTTTTTCGTATGATTTCTAGTAAAAATTGGAGTTGATTGCTGTCTAATTTCTGTCTTAGAGGGTTTTAAAATAATTTGTATATTCTTTCTAGTTTCTTATCACAACTAGAGAAATATATAGTAGAGATATCAAAGATTGTTTATACTTCTAAAGAGTGAAATACGTTTTCGATTTCGTGTTACCTACAAATAGGGTACCAGAGGTTTCTTAGAATAATTCCTAATATTGTTTGTAAAACAAAAAAGAAAATTTTAATTTACATATCTTATATATGTGCTAAGAATTACTATCAATAAACTGACAATAAAGAAACACTTAAGTGTAGCGAAACCCGTTTCCAATCCGTGGGTGAGATCTTAACGTAAGTACAAGATAAGCCAACCTTCCTTGCATTATGGATTTAGAAACTTTATCAGCAGTCTTAATCTAAGATTGACGAAGTGGTTAAGTTGGATGCTTGAATTCGTGCTATTTCTTCAAAGTGTTACAATTGAAAGCGCTAAAGCTGTTTTAATTGTTGAATATGACTATGTATCACTAGTTATTATATTCTAATTATAACACACGTCGCCAATAATTACAGATCGATTAATTATGATAACTCTATATGTGTCTGGTCGAGATTAAAATATTCAAATAAATTCGAAGGATCTGATAGAAAACAGACTCGAAAAAAATAATATCATATACAAATACATAAAAATGAAGTATCTGTTGATTATATTAAAATAATCTTTTGCAAAATTCATACTTATACCATAAAGCAACTCTGTTACATAAATTTACATCATAGCTCCGAAAATATTCCGTAATTGACTCGCCAATCCATATTCGACTTTGATGGGTCTAAACACTAGTTCTTCTACAAGGTAGAGGTCTATGACCATCCTTAGGACGTAATGGACCTACTTAATTGCTGCAAGCTTACCAAATTCCGATTCTTAAGTAACAACTAGCCAGACCTGGCTGTACTTTAATTGTACGTTACATTATATGCGGCTAACAAGCAAAAATTTATTACAATCGTAAAGTATGGAAGTATTCACATTAAAACTACTATGGACAATGTCTTTATAATTAAGCGTCGTCACAGTTTTATTGATCCCTCAATAACCTGCCGACGGGTAAGCTATTTTCTCACATTTGCTATGCGTAATAATTTACCTCTAAATTATATGAAACCCAACGCAATGCATGTCATACAATGTTTTCCAATACTATCATTTATTTCTTAAGTACGTTGTACCAACAGAATATTTACATAATATTGTGATGTAAATCTGACTTTAAATATAACTAAACCGGTATAACTTATGACGTATTTGTTTAAATAAAATATCACCTTATGAATTAATTGATTGATGTTAAAATAATGAAAAAACTTTTTTTATTAAATTTAAAAAACATTATAGTATTATTTGCTCATTATGCAATCTTGACTTGTTATAATTTTGTTAATATAAACAATAAATAAATATTTTTACAGAACGTATGTTTTATAGGTATTAATAAGTTCTCATTAAAATGATTTCGTCTATATAAATAGCTATGTTGCAATGACGGTGTCCCTGTTTAAAGAAGCATTGTGATCCTTTTGTCTTACGTCACAAAAAAATAGTAATAAACCACAGGCACGTCATTAAATTTGTGTGTATTTAAAAATATCTACACCCAGACTAAGACAAATCCGCAATCATGTTTGTTTTGTTAAGTGTTTACGCAGGCTGTAGTAAAAGCTTATGGATTCACGCAACAGAAACAGGCTACAACATGCCGTCACACATTAAAGCCTCCAGTTACGATCTGTACCGCGAGGTGCGCGCGCGCAGCTTATTTCATTCGACGTAACCCAACTGCCAATCGATCTTTACATCGATATAACTTAATGTTTTATATAATGATCCAATATCCTAGAGTGAAAAATAAAATACACAATACAAAAACATTAAAATGGTAAAAAATATCACTCGGATTTTCATCGTCGGCACTTGTGTTTTAATATGTTTCGCCGACGCTGAATTTGCTATGAAAGGGAATGTAAAAAAGAGAAACACGGTTATCAGAGCCGACAACAATTTGCTATCAACGTGCTACAATAGTACAGTATTTAAAAATGTTAACTCATTGAGGCGTGTTGTGTTCGCTTCCAAATACATTTTCACCGGAAAAATTTCAAGCGTGCAAAGCAGAAAGCGCAGCTTTGAAAAATTGCGGAAGAGCATTTATAAAGTGCATATTAGGAGAGTAATTAAGGGTGATGTTAGTGATTTGAGTGATGTGTTGAATTCGGACATAAGGACTAACTATTCCTCAAAGCACATGTCCTTATTAGCAGAAGGTGGTTTCTGGAAGAATACATGTTCTGCTATAAAGGGACGACCAGCGATACTGTTCAGTGAAAGAGCATCATCGCCTTTGAAGCTGTTGGCTGATCCTGTACCACTCAGTGTTGATCGCATACGTAAGGTGAAAGCTTTGTTAAAAGGTAATGTTAACTAAATGAAATCGTATTTAAACTTTAATTTATGACTTAAGAATTACAACGTAAAAATTTTAATAAGCCATATTTCTACCTTCCTATTATTAAAAAAAAACAGTCGTAGTTAATTATATATAAGTATATTGTGAAGTTTAATTTACAATGAAACTGTTTTCCATAAAATATCTATTATGTTGGGTGTTTTTATTTTAAATTAATTAAGTAACAGCATTTTTATCCCGCTTTTAAAGATGCCACATTGATACAATCCCTATGTATAGTTATTACTAATAGAAAATATGATATTGCTACGATTGTTGTATTCTATGAAATTTATTATTTTATTTATAATATAAAATAAATAGCTTGCATTAATTATATGTGTTATCAAATGGCTTATTTTAGTTATTTTTTTCTCCTGTCAAACAAAAACGAACCTGATTCCTTAAAGATAAATTCAAATTCAAAATAATTTGTTAAAGTAGGCTTTTATAATACTTCTGATCCTATTCCTTCAGTTTATAGTACAATTTTTCAATTAGTTTTTTTGAATAAATTGTCAAGTGATATCTCTAGAAGGATTTTTGATAGTTTGTTAGTGAAAGTCAAACAGTTGTTACCCTTCAATAAATTTATATTTATTTCGTATGTTATATGAGATGCAATAACTTATTTTCTTGAATGTGTCAATATTTTTATAGACGTACAATAACTTTTCAAATATGTACAAGCTGTGAATTATTAGTATATTGACTGCTCCAATTTTTTCTCTTAGTGACTTCCTCTTGGGAAAATATTATAAATAGCATGAACAGTCCTTAACCAGAAAATGAAAAAATATAAAAAAAAACATAAAATTCACATGCATTAAAAAGCACTAATTTCCTAATTATTTACCTTAGGGCTGAAATCCAAAACACTTGCTTATGTAAATCAATTAATATGTACATTAATTCAAACAAAAATAATTGCAAATATCATATGCTGCTAAATGCAGTGGCTAGGAGTAGAAAGATCGTAAAATTGATATTCATTACTCCAACCAATAATTTAAATTAAAAAAAAACGCAAAGAACGGGGTAAAAAACAATATTATGTATATATAGTTACAAAATATTTTTCCTTCTAAAAATAAATAAAAATGATTTGAAACGTTAAATTAGAAAGCTACTTCCGATATATTTTATTTAAGTCCTTCATTAATTGATTTTATTTAGCGTAATGTTTCAAAGTGAAATGCTCACCCTTGTTTGCATGACACTCCAAATACGGATCTTATTTGACTACGTACAAAACAGAACAAAAATGCTTTGATTGGAATGAAAACATTTACTCGTTCTGTTTGTTTTCACTTTTAGCTCTTAATTGCCTCAAGTGTAAACAATAGTATAGCTTTATTTGATCTAGTGTGTCTACAAAGCTTTTATCTCTTATTAAGGTTCGTTTAAGTTTCTACGCGTGAGTTTTAAATGATAACTAGCTGACTGCGCAAACGTTGAGTTGACAAATAAAAAAAATTGCGGTGGATAACATTTAGGAGGACGAAAAATAGATGTCCGATTTTCCACCATAGCCGATATGTATGCTTACATACATACATACATAGCATCACGCCTCATTCCCATAGGGGTAGGCAGAGACAACATTCTTCCACTTGCCACGATCCTTGCATATCTCCTTCGCTTCTTTCAATCTCATTAAATCTTTCATACAAGTTCGTCGGTTTAGAGTACTCTTGACCTGGCCGTTATTTAAAATGTCCTGGATTTGGTCCAGGAACGTTCGCCTCGGTCTTCCCCTTCCAACTTTCGCATTCACTCTTGACTCATAAATCCTTTTTGTCAGTCTCCTTTCATTCATTCTCTCTACATGCCCAAACCATCTAAGCATACCTTTCTCAATTTTAGTCACTACGTCTTCTTTTATACCACAACGTTCTCTTATCACACTATTTCTTACTCTGTCACTCAGTTTTAATCCACTCATGCTTCTCAACGCTCTCATCTCTACCGCATTTATTTTACTTTTGTGATTCTTCTGCCATACCCAACTTTCACTACCATACATAAGTGTTGGCACCAACACTCCAGCATGCACTGCCAGTCTAGCCCTTTGAGACACCATCTGGCTATTCATAAAAGCATGCAGAGCACCATTTACCATATTCCCTGCATTCACTCTCCTTTCGATATCACTTTCACATGTTCCATCTTTTGTAAATTTAGATCCCAAGTATACAAATTCTTTCACCTCTTCCACTTGTTCCCCATCTATCAAAATATTGCCATTCATCATAGATTCATCTCGTTCAAAAAGCATAACTTTCGTTTTGTTTACATTCACTTTCATTCCTTTCCCTTTCAAAGCTTCATTCATAATATTTAGCATCTCCTGAAGCTCGTTAGCGGATGACGCAAGTATTACTTGATCATCAGCGTAGAGTAAACATTTGATGAGTAATTCATTCATTCTTAACCCATACATACTTTCTTTTAAATCTGTCAAACATTTATCCATGAAAAGGTTGAACAGCCATGGTGACGCAACACATCCCTGTCGAACACCTCTTTCGACAGGAAACCACTCCGTGTACGCTCCGTTTATTCTGACACAGGCACTAGAACCCTCATAGAGAGACTTCAATGCTTGGATCAGACAACCGCTCACCCCATACGTAGATAACGTTGACCACAGCTCATTCCTCACCACTCGATCATAGGCCTTTTCTAAATCTACGAACGCGCAATAAACTTTTTGGTGTTTAGCCAAACATTTTTCAGTTATGCACCGTAAAGAAAAGACCTGATCCGTACATCCCATTCCTCTTCTAAATCCCGCTTGCACGTCCCATATTTTCCCATCAGTTTCATTAATCACCCTTTCAATTAATATCTTTGCATACAATTTGCCGACGACACTAAGAAGGCTGATACCGCGGTAATTTTTGCACTCCTGCTGTGACCCTTTTCCTTTATATAGAGGGACAATTACGGCCTTGCTCCAATCTCTTGGGACTTGACCTTTCTCCCAGCATATATTGAAAAGGCAGTACAGCTGAGCTACCACAATCCCGCGGCCAGCCTTCAGCATCTCGACTGACACTCTGTCATACCCAGCAGCCTTACCTGATTTCATACCTTTTATCGCTTTCATGATGTCATCCATACTAATCTCGCTATCACTTGTCTTACATTCATTGCTATCCGCAGAGGCCATATTTACCTCTGCTTCATTTCTTTCAAACAAACTTTCAAAATGATCCTTCCATCTCTTCAATATCCATTCTTCTCCTTTTATTAAACTTCCATCTAAACTTCTGATTTTACAAAGCTCCGAGGAAGTAGATCTCCCTCGGGCAAATTGTATTGATTTCCAGAAAAACTTTTTGTTTGACTGAAAATCATCAGAAAGTCTCCTATCATACATATCACTGTATTCTTCTTTTTTCTTTCTTGCAGCTTCTTTCACGATGCTTAGATGCATGTATGCTTAGATTCACGAAAATCGGTCCAGCCGTTTCGGAGGAGTTTAACTTCTAACTATACTATACTTCTATTAGTTAACAGTAGACATCAAGCGAGTTTAATGATTTAGACGCTCGCTATTTTTCTAATCTGTCCTAATATGCCCAATTAAATTATGTGGTGTACATAATTTTTTTGTAGATCTATAAAAGAAGAATCATATCATATATTCTTTTGTTACGTCTGTGAACTATTAGGCAGCGTCTTCAATGAAAGCTCCAAGGCGGTTTGATTTTTTCCGACATTTATAAGTAAAGTAAGTAAGTAGTAGCCCATTAACGTCCCACTGCTGGGCACAGGCCTCCTCATTCCAAGGAGCGAGGGTTTTTAGAGTATAGAGACCCACCACGCTGCTCCACTGCGGATTGGCAGGCATCATAAACAAGTGCACTCTCTATTCCTTCATTCTCATAGTCATAGATAAGACGGGAATCCGACACGACCGAAGAGACCGACCGGTCAGGCGCAGGACCGACGGCTTAATGTGCTCTCCGAGGCACGGGGGGTGGATCTCACCGCCGACTTCCCAACTTAACAGTTTAAGGTTGGGATATAAATCTATAATCATTATATAACAGTAAATTTACACAATTCCTTGACAAATTATAACTGTAAACTTCCTCACTCTATCTTTTGGTGAAAACCGCACGAAATTCTGTCAAGTAGTATTTGAGTGTATCGCGAACAGCCAGACTAATAGACGCGGCGGAGGATAGGTTTTATAATATTTACGGATTATATTGTATGATATATCGTGATTTTTCAGTATGGTTAGTTAATAGGTAAAATGACTTTCAACTACCATCTTCTAATGTTTAATAAAAATATCAGATAGTTACTCCAAAAATGTTTATATCAATTACGTATTTCTTATTTTGAACAAAGTCCATAATTATTTAAAAAAATAGTTCGCAGTGTTGTACCGGAAAATTAAAATTAAATTTGAAAGTTATGTAAACTTTAATATAAAGGATATATTTCATTAAGTTATTTTATTTGATTATATAGTTACTGTTAATAATTAAAAGATAAATCGAGCAGGAAGCGAGAAATCTAAAGTCTGTTTTTTCATGACTTGCGCCATTTTCTGATACCAACTCTGCTGATTCCGCTGATAGATGTTTTAAACTGAATTCGTTATGGTATATATAATATACCTTAATAACTTACACAATCCGACTACGAGCCATCTAATCGAAACTAAATATCAGCAACTTACACCATATTTCTATCGTGGTATGTCGGATACTGCCTCATTGCTCTAGTGACCAGCTTGTTCGGCTACAGACATGAGGTAAGGTTCGAGACCTGGATCGGGGTTATTCGAAATCGATATTGGGTTTTATATTAAGATTTTTTCAATATTGTCCCGAAGTTGGGAAAAAGGCGTTGTGACCTCCGCGCCTCGGGAACCACGTTAAGCTGACGGTCCTGTGTCTGATCTCTCTCCGTGAGTGTCGGATTGCCATCACATCAGACTATGAGTGAGGAAGCCGTTGCCCAGCAGTGGGACGTTAATGGGCTGCTACATACTTACTTACATGTCAGATACTGCCTCATTGGTCTAGGGGCCAGCATGTTCGGCTACAGACATGAGGTTAGGTTCCAGACTAAAGTCACACGAATTTAAAAATTGGTATTGAGTTTTCTATAAAGATATTGTCAGTGTTTGCCCGAAGTTAGGAAGATTGTCGTGTGCTCCATCCTCGAAGCTCATAGTCGTAATACATTTAGTCGTCGCTCTTGCGCCTGATCTTTCTCCGGTATGTCGGATTACCATCCTATCGAACCACGAGAGTGAAGGAAATAATAATGCATTGTATTTTTGCTATTTGCTCTTAAACTTGGGCACTGTAACATCTTCTGCGCAAATGGCGAATCCCGGCATGAGATTGGCCGCCGTCGCCTAAATTAGTTAGGAGGGGACACTATTATGTCAGGTACATAATACATTTTAAATTTGACAAGTATCAAAATTTTAAATTTTCATTTAACAGTAAGTCCTTTTTCAAACAATAGTAAAAATTTCACTGAATATATTCATACAAAGAATATTTTGTAGGATTTGTTGGCTAAATTTCATGAACTATCAACATTTTGTAGCATCAAATGCTGTTATCGCTAATTCACTTATAAACTATTAATACAATGTTAATACCGTGGGATTATGGAGTATTAGTGAAATGAATCTGTTTTATCAGTTACGTACAAAATTTTACGTTACTACATGTACATAGTATTCAAATATTCTTAGTCTGCGAGTTTAAATATATCCTGGTGTTGTATTACAATAGGTGCAAGACTACATTTAACAAAATGCTTTTATACATTTGTAGTACTTTGTAAGTATTCTGACTACAGTGTATGTTTGTTATAACCAAAAAATAATCATATAAGCGCAGGCATGCTATTACGACTACATGCCACAACATATTATATTATAGTACTAAAACCATTTTCCTGTGTGCCAAAAATAGTGAGTTCTATTTCTATTCATACCTATAGTTCTTACATATTCCCTTTACCTTCCCATAATAAAAATAAAATTGTGCATATAAAAAAATGGTATCATATTAGTATCATAAACATTGAAAAGTCGACACAAAAGTTAATACATGAATAATATACGATTTATTGGACAGGGAACCCGTTAAATACGTAAATTACTTAAATTATAATCGATCCATAACATGTTTAACGTAACAAATATACCGTAATAAACGATACATAAATATTTTCTTATAAGAAACAGATATCATTTATTCGCATGAACTTATTTAGTTATCCCATAGTTTTTATTTTTTTATGTCGTATGAATTTCCGAAGAAATTTGAAACACAAGTAAAGAGTCGTTGTGTAATGATTAAAATTGACGTAATCTTTCCGCTCGATTCACGTACACATCACTTTGGGGTTTTATTTTCAAATATGTATAAATCTCAATTGGTAGATTTTCTTAAACGAACTGAGTAGTTAATGAATGAATTGTTTCATAAATTATTCTCTTCCTGAAAACATAATATGCTGACGTAAGTTTATCCTAAAAATGCTAGGCACATTATTTTCAGATGGCAGCGTTAGCGACCATTAACGAATCTTGTGATCCTATTAAGGACAACCGAGATCAATACGATGAATATCAATAAAAACTGAACCACTAGAAAATGTATTAACTATGGACACAAGTGTATACAAGTTTAGACTTAAAGGGTACTTAAAACATGAATTTAATCAGGACACGGATAATTTTCATGTGATTTCATGGTAACATACTAGCGGTGTTTTATCTAAAAGATGATTATCGGGTGTGAATTGTTAAGCCCAAACGTAGACTACAGTTGTAAAACCATTAAGCATGAAAGCATTCTTTTATGGATAAGGCAATCATTGCACCGCTCTGTCTGATTTTTCAATTATCAACCATGTTTATTTCTTAATAGCTTGAAGACGCTATATCTTCTAAGTATTTTATGGGGCATGCCCATTGTTTAATAATTATCGCATCAAAATATCTCAGTAATAATACGTATCATATCCGCAATTTTTTCTTACAAAATTTTATTACCTATTCAAAGAGCTTTTAACGAGTTAGTTATATCAACAACCGGTTCACAATTTTTTTCCAATCCTCAGTTTTGATGTAGAACCATTAGCTCTTATAATTGATTGTGTATTTTTTGTCAAAAAAATTTAAAAAATTCAATTATGTTATTATTAATATGTTAAATTTTATTCTACAAAATAACGATATTTCATATCTCTTTGGTATAGCTAAAGACACAAACTTTCCCTCCACGATAAAAACTATTCGTGGACTCGTGGGCGGAGTCGCATCGTGAGAAAACGAAACCAAAATTGAATGTAGACAACTTTTTATAAATTACCAGAGTTGACAGCGATGCCCTATTAATAACTACTTACAACGCTAGAGCAAACGATATTATTTATCATGAGAGATTCATATGTAAAATTTAAAATTATTATAAAGAGTAATGTCAACAAGTTTGCTGTTATCTCCAATCTCTCGATCAATTTTAAACGAGACAAGATAGCGTGTTGATTATTTGATAGGAAAACCATTCCGAAGATTTATTGTAATGAAGACAAGGGCGGTATTCGATAAATACAAACGGTTGTCCATTGCAACAAGGGTTATATCCTTTGCGAGTGTATGCGACAGAGTTTATCAGGACCACCGGCGACGAGCAAGGACTCCGCGCGACAAATTTATTGACACTCTTTCAATTAAAGCTATTGTTGCCCGGAACTGTTGTGCCGGTCACAACAGAATAAAACCCGATAACTCGCAGCATGAATCTATAATGCGTCTGTAGATATCGCTCTCCGCGTTCCGTCCGCCGTAAAAGGAGATTTATTAAAACTATTTGGAAACTGATTCGATCGAAAGCGAACGATTTGACATTTAGATAAGAAGTAAAATTTATTTTTCCCTCTGTTGCGTCGCTTCGGTGGAGTGACAATGGAATAAAAAGGTTATAAAATGCACCGGTTGCGGCAGGTCGCCCACGTCCCGCGGGTGTCGTCGGATGTTCGTACGAGGCGGTTTTGTAGAGTGAAGAACGTCGTTGACTTTGGTGGCAGAAATAAGACGATCACTGTGTAAATTTCATCTTAGATAAGCTGTTGTGCGTGGGATAGAGAGAATGCCACAATCAGCCTTGAAATATATGGTTTTCTTATTGCATAAAGGTTAGCGTGTGAAGTGATTTGACCTGATGGTCAGTTGTAATGTTATGAGATCGTAACTCATTACTATTATTGGTCTAAATTTTAATTTTCCTAACTGAATCTGGGTATCGAAATCTATTTGTATTTTTAAAAATGTAAATTTATCATTAAGTTTGCTTGATAAGGAAGACAGCGACGCCTACTATGAACATTAACACGAGGCTATTGTAATTTGATTTATATCGTTTTAAAATGTTAATGCAATGCTTTATGAAGATTAATATATAAGAGATATTGATATAGTCAATATAAACTGAATACATCAGCTATAATCATTAATTGATTGCAGTACTTTATATTGCTGGATCGACTGGAGAAGTACGCTGGACATGATCTTAGAAAATCAAACGTAAATTAAAAATATTACATAATATAGTTGCCCTTGTAACTGATAACGAAGTGGCAGTTCCACTGGCTTTGCTCTCTCTATCTCTCTTTGCATTGCATATTTATTTATTTCTATAAAAGTACTGATTGGTTGTTTAATGAGTGGGTAAAAGATTTATAAAATTTAAAAAAAAGGCTATTTATACAAGTTCGAATAAAATTTTTGCTTACTTTTATTGGGCAATCTATATTAAAAATAAAACGTTCTTTTCAAATATACAAAACATAACAAAGGAATGTACTGTCGATGCACTCAAATATCAATTGTGAGTTAACACAATCTATTTCTTTGACATAAAGTAGCGCAACAAGAGTGTGATATCAAGAATAGGTTATGTGACAAAAGCTAGCATATACATCAAAAGTCAGTACAGAAACAGTACTTACATTTCTGCTATATTATTTATAGTGTTTCAGCATCCTGTGGAATAAAGCCACTTCAGATTTTTTTTCTTTTGTGCTGCACAATAGTTGATAAAAGTTCCTTTTAACACCTAGGTTACATTGGATATATTATCTTATTTTATTCAGTAACTGACTGAACTGACTGCTCGGTTTTGTCAAAGAAATTAAATCTGGAAAGAGGGAGATCATAGAAAAACCAAATTCACTGATGTTGCTCAATGAAATGCGAAGCTAAAGTGGTAATGTGCAAGGCAATTAATGCCAAGAAATGATAGACGTTGGGTATCGAAGATACTGCGGTAGATGTATAGAGTTGAAAAAAAAAACATATTACTTTAAACATTAACTGTTTACATAGCTTGTCAAATTGTTTTTCCTGTCAAATTCAATAAAGATTATTTGTTCAAGTAGGTTTTTACAGTTCAAATGAACAATAATTGAACCTAATGATGATATTATAGAACTATTTAAAAGCAAAGTTTCGTGGTTCCTTCGCGTTGTAAGAAGAACCCACAAGAAACTCAATCGGGTATCCTTTATAATCTTCATTATTACAGTACAGTTTACAATTTAATTTTGAGGAGGTTATACATTCACCTCCACCCTTTTTATCATATAAGTAATCCTTGTCATTTTATGACATTAGTTTTATATTCACTTTTTTCTATTGAAATTTTAAAGTGTGGTCTCGTAAAAGTTTTCAGGGATTTTATTGTAAAAACACAGGTGAATATAAATTATTATTTTTTAATATTGAAGTGACACTTCTTGTGTTGTATGAGGATAAAATTTTTACTGATAAGACGCGTATTTTGCCACTCGTCATTTAATAATTTAATATACTATTTTTCATAAAACATTTAAAAAATTCTCTTTTCTAAATTTAAAATAAAAAAAAATTAAATAATAATTTCTAATATTGACAACAAACACGTGAAATTTTTCTTTACAATTGGTCATTTGAGATCTCAATAAATTATTTATATTAATTTTCGACACTTCTAATATTTTAATGACAATTAAATTCATTAAATCCTTAACCTCTTCCTTTTGCTCTTCCTCTAAGTCTCGTAAATCTAAAGTTTTAGATTGGTATAAATATAAACAAGACTTAAAAATTAGTTTGCCAACGAAGTTTCACTTCTAACATGTGTGCTTTGTACGCTCGCACTTTTATGTTTTTATTATTGTATATTCTATAACGTTTTATATCAATAGGATAAAAGCGTGTACAGGTTATATTTTTGATATATAATACCAACATAACTTAGCTTTAAAGGCCGCTGTTTGTTTACAAACTGTCTCCAAGTCTACCTTTACTAAAGGAATACTTTTAAAAATTAGTTGAAAGGTTATTCCAGAAGAATAACTCATAAACAAGCCAGCATCCCTTCACATAATGGGCAATGTAATTCACCGTTCCAGACACTAAATTCTCTGTATGTCAAAATATATTCTTATTGTTTGAACAATTTACATATCCCCCATTGTATTCGGGTGCGTTTCAATAAAATTTAACCGCAGTCATCTCCACGTGTCCTGTGAGCAACCAAGATGTTATTTTATGACGGTCCTCAAGACCAAGTTAAGGTTATAGCCATAATTCAGTTTTATGAAACTCCGTTTCTAACAAAGTGTATATATCTCCTAAAGTTCTCTTATATTTTATAGTAAATACTCAAGAAGTTTCAAAATGACTTACTATGGAAATTTGACAACACGTTAACTTGATATATTTCAAAAGGATATGTTTAGAGCTTTGCTGAGACAGTGTCCTGACATTATTCGTAGCGATGGTTGAATTTAAATGCCAACCCATATTTACGTACATATAATTCTACCGTACGTCTTTATGACTAAAGTATTCCTAAACAGTTACGCCGTTGCATTTCTTTTGTGGTCACGAATACTTTATATATTTCCATGGGATCAGAAACTACGTGACACTCTATTAAATAAATTTGTCAACTTTATTTTATTTGTTATTTTGAGGACCTTATTGGCGTAATGGCGCAAATGTTCGCTTTGCTGGCAGAAGTCTTGGGCTATACAATTCCAATTTTTCTGGGTCTGAACAGGAGGGACGTCTTAGTAGTAACTAGTTAACATCCTATCTGAAAAAATGTGCCACCAAGCAAATAGTTTGCATTCTAGTAAGATATTGTGTATAAACTATAAGAGGAAATTTAACAGTTACATCCCGTCTTACTCGACTCGATCACTTAGTATCAGGTAATCTAGCGTTAATCTAGCGTTAAGCTGTTAGCAATTTAAAAAAGTGTGTGCCTACCAAGTAAATGTCAGAAGTAAAACTTCTTTAACAAATAATATTTTGAGTCTTGTTTATATTTATACAAATCTAAAACTTTAGATTTCCGAAACTTAGAAGGAAGAATGAATTTGATGAATTTAATTGTCATGAAAATGTTGTGTAATAATTTATTGAAATCTCAAATGACGAATTGTAATAAGAAGTGCCATGTGTTTTTGTCAATATTAGAAATTATTAATTAAATTTAAAATTAAGTAAAGAGAATTAATGAAATACTTATATTTTACGAAAAATAGTATATTAAATTATTGAATGACGAGTGGCAAATTTAAATGCCACATGTTGTTTGTAAATATTATAACTACCTAACCTTCAAACAAATTAGAATAAAAACATCATATCTTCGTGATTCTAATCACGGATTTCATCTGTAAAAATTTTGCGCCTAAAGAAGTTTCACTTCAAAAAATATCTGTTATAATTACGTGAACCAAAGAACGGCAGTATACGAAACAATTGTAGATATTTGCTTTAGTCAACATAATTCTTACCACGAGGCTTGTAATTCTTTTGTCTATTGTTCCATCAAAATTATCCAAACTTGAACGTCGTCACTTTTATGTCAAAGCTATTATACGATATTATCTGTTGCAATTATGTTGTTAATATAAAACATTTATGTAAACGCTCCCATGTCATGGTATTACAAGACAAATAATGTTAATATTGAACGAACTTAACATTTCGCAACTTAATCAGTTTCTACTATTAGATCACAATCTCCTATATGTATATCTTATTCAAATTTTCAATCGATAATTAAGTATTTTATTCCCCCATTCAAGTTCAAATACAATTTTTTAAACTTATAGTGTAAGTAGCAGCACATTAACGTCACACTGCTGGGAACAGGCCTCCTCACTCATACGTGAAAGGGTTTTTAGAGCATAGACCCACCACGCTGCTCCACTGTGGATTGGCAGGCGTAGTACACAAGTGTACTCTGTATTCATTTACTCTCATAGTCCGACGTGACGACAATCCGACACTCGCGGATGGATAACACTGCCAAATTTTTCCCAACTCAATATCGATTTCGAATTGTCCCGACCCGGGACTCCAACCCAGGACCTCATGTCTGGAGTCGAACGTTCTAACCACTAGACCAATTAGGCAGTCAACTTTAGTGAATGACACTAAATGTTAATAAAGTTTTTCAAATGATAACTCATTAATTAGATCTATTTTATGAAAAGTTGTTTAGCGCCACCTATTGAAAGCTCAATTATAAAAAAAAATACCAGTAATGAATTTCTCAAAGTATTACGTGCCTGATGGCATATTTTTTTATTATTACAGGTTTATTTAAAAATTATAGACGCCTAAGATATTTTTTAGCGGATTTTAAAACGAAATCACTATTAAGTGGTTTTGGATTCAAATTTCACACATAAAGCTGAATTAGATTAATAATTGGTTTACAAATTAAATGAGAGTTCTTGATGTTTTATTATTGATGATTAGCATAAGAAGTATACAGAAAGTAAGTAAATTTTTCATTAAATGTATCAAAGTTTTATATGTGATCATATCAATGATGCAATGGGAAATTCTTAACAAAGGTTTATAGCCCAATAACTTAGTTTACGATACAACACTGCGGTAACAGAGCACGTGTTAAAAGTGTAGTGTCATCCCTATCGGGAATATGTCTTATATTTGGTCGTTATGTCAAGCTTCCTATATCAAAACACGAAATAAAATATAATAAATATATATGTCGGAGAATAAGAGAGAAGGAGGAGCATAAAGCACAGGTGCGTAGAGTTCTCCGCCGACAACGTTATTAGTGGCATCCATACTTTCCATATTGTGAGCGTTGGTGTGTAATGATGGCGCAATCAAACACTTTATTAATTAACTCAGATTATAATGTTCAATCACTTAATGTTCCCAATACCAATTTATACAAACTATCTCTCGGTGGTTCTCGGATGACGGCCCACCGGTGCGGTCGACTTTTGAAACTATCGCGATCCTATTATTATTAATGAGTTTATACTGGGAACATTAAGTGATTGAACATTATAATCTCAGTTAATAAAGTGTTTGATAGCTCATTACCCATCAACGCCCACAGTATGGAAGATATGGATGCCATTAATTACGATGTCGGCGGAGAACCCTGCGCCAATATGATATATGTCTCCTTCTCTCTTATTCTCCGACATATATGTATAAGTATATTACATAACTAGCTGTTAATAAAACGTGTCTGATGTAATACTTATCTACATATAACAAGATAGATAAACTATTTATTGCAAATCAAGAACAAAATTGAAATCTTACATAATAGGTAAGAAACCAAAAAAAATCGCGGTTTTATTGCAAAGCAACCTCTTAACCTTTGATTATAGGAACCTATCAGTAATAGAAAGCATGTGGAGCGATAATAAAGTGCGTAATAGTCAACCTAGGGAGATAAAGAGGGCATGCTCGACTAGGAAGTACAATAACGAAAGGTGAGGAAGCTCTTTTATTGACGTGGTGCGTGTTTGATTTTTTCTCACACTGGGATGAAAGTTGACATAACAAAAAATAATTATAAATGTAACTATTATCTAGTTTCAAGCTACCTTTGGCACTTTGATAAACAAGTCGTTGTTAGGTTACTGGGAGGAAAAGTGACATAGGTGCCTGTGCGTCTGTTAAATTTAACGGAGAGAGTACGAAGCTCTTTTCTCCCACAGACAGAGGTGGAAAAGCTTACTTTTTATTCAGCAGTCAGATAATACAACTACACACAATTCATACTTAAATAATTCTATAGTTTTTAAAAAGAATTCCTTTAACTCATAACATTGAAAGAAACTTTAAAAAGTTATACATGAGCTTTCAGGTGGAAGGTGCTATACAATTTTTCGCAAATATAATTCTTATTTACTAAATTATTATTCGAAAAATCCGTTTTAACATAGGGAGATTGTTAACTTATATTAGAAATTGAAAAACGCATATTGCTTTGCATAATTTTTTTAAATACTCTGAATATATATAATAACATAAGAATAGACAATACAATAGATATATACATAGGAGAAGCGGTACTCTTTTATTAAAAAAGTTATTTAATTTTGTTGTGTGTTGTTTATCAAGTTTGTCTCCGCTAATTTCTGAAAAGACTGAAATGATTTCCATGTAAAATTCATTGATGGATAGCTTCTGTTAAATGGAGTAACTTAGATTAATTTTATTTTGGGAAAAAGGCATCCAAAATAATGCCGGTAACACCGGGCATAACAACCAGTTGATATACAAAATTATAGCTCTGGTTCATTTATTTCAACTATGCTCGCTGTAAACGTAATAAATTTGTCAGACATTTTTATTAAGACGTAAAAACTTTGTGAAGGCAATTGACAATGCTCGAAACTTTTGTTGAAAATTAGGCATTCGCCATTATCCCAAGTCCCTTTAACCGCTTACTTTCAAACAAAATGACAGAAAGAAGGGGATGCGGTCGTCGTAAAACCGTGTTACGGCTCAGGGTGCTGCCGTCATAAAGTGGACCTACATTGAATAGAATAAAATAGAATTGAAGTACTACTATGTACGCCATTTTCTATGACAAGGTCACATTACCATAAATGTAGGCTTATTGTTCAGATATATTAAACTAATACCCTCGGGCGAAGTCGGTCTTGTAGTTTTTGGATTTCCCGATGGTCTTATATGTATAAAATAACTTATATGTAAATTAACGCATATAAGTTTACCGAAGCCCAGTAGAAAGCTTCTATTAATGAAAACCTGAATATATTAGATAAAAAAATTTAGAATGCCTGGCAGATAGGAAACAGCAAAGGGTTTAAAGTAAGACATCAGTAATGTGTATGGAAAGAAACGAAACACCGTATACACTATAGGTAAGTAGCGTTGAAAAAAATGATGGATCCTCAACCGAGTGAGTGGGAAGAGAGGCATGGCGATGCTACGTCATGGGTCCTAATCATATTAATTCACTAAGACAGTTAAAGCTAAGATAATCTGTTGTAATAATTATAATTGAGGCGTATTAGTTAAGTAATAAGTAATTGACTGGTTCAAGCTCAAGAGCGGTTGCTATTTTTTTAATATATTTTTCTCACAGTTGTGACAACTAATCCACTTTTCATTAACTCTATCTAAATATGTAAAAGAGATATCCAGGTATATAATGACTCATCACGATATCTCTGGAACCATAAGGCGTAGAGACTTGAAATTTGGTAGGAATGCTCCTTTTGCCGAGTAGAGGTCAGCAATGAACAGATTTTAGGAAATTTCATCCGAGAGGGGGGTTGCGGGGTGCTGTATGTATGTTTCTTATTTGTAAAACAATTAGCCTAAATTAATGAAAATGATACCAAAACAACATTCCACGCAGAACGAAGTCGCAGGTTCAGCTAGTATAGTATATATCTTGTTCATAATTTTAATTGTTAATAACATACTCGTATTTTGTTATTGATATGCCTTAAGTATATGTTTTAAAACTTGTAGTGGATGAATGATCACTTGATGTTAATAAAGCTTATTTCATATTTTAATTAATTAAGTAAACTTTATTGATAAATAAGTTTATTGAGAAATTGTACAATATTGGACGCTCAGGTAATTGCTTCTTTTTATTGAATGAGTGCAAGAGGTTAATGCTAAATGACGTAGGAAATTATTGAAGTGAAACTTCTTTCCGCGCATGAGGGTAAAATTTTTGCGGACGAAACGCGTGGTTAGCGTCACGAACATGTGCAACGTTTTTTAAGCTTATTCATTTAAAAGTTATGTAGTTTTAATATTTACAAATAACTTGTGGCTTTTTAATTTGCCAGTCGTCATTTAATATACTATTTTACATAAAAAATAAATATATTTCATAAATTCTCTTTTCTACATTATAATTCAAAAACAAAATTTTATTAATACTTTTTAAATATTGACAAAAAGCATATGGCATTGATTTACCATTCGTCATTTGAGATTTTAATAAATTACTTGCAATAATTTTTGACACTTTTAATATTTCAATGATAATTAAATACCTGACATATCTTCTCCCTCTGAGTTGCGGAAATCTAAGGTATTAGATTTGTATAAATATAAACGAGACTTAAAAATAAGTTTGCCAAAGAATTTTCACTTCTGACATGTGTTTCTGTTTTACCTTCATTTAAAACGTTACTTTAATTGACTATCGAGTTAAATATTTCAAGTCGCACATAAATATTTCTTTATAAAAAACTGTGATTCCCTTTTTATGGTTAAAACCCAAAAAACTATCTTTTAATGCAGGCTCATATCTACGATCTCAAACAGACGCCACTGTTTTGACATACCTGTAACCTTTTGGGTCGAACATTTATTGGTCGTATACACAAAGAAATTAGTAAGTTTTTGCTTTTCGTGATCCCAATCGCTTTGAATTCTAAATTGGTTGTAAGTTAGTTGACATTCCTTTTCTTTTGTTCGGCCGTAACGCTGTTTCCACCTACACATTTCCGGAGGCTTTACAATGACTAACTATTTATACCACAGTGATTCCTAATGCTTGATATTGGAATATTACATTTAAATTAGTATAATATTATGAAGAGTTAATTTTATTACTTAATCGACTGTAATGATACTTATCTTTGAGGAAACCTTGCAGTTACGAAGTAATCGTAAACTTAGCACACCTGGCCATGATTATCTGCCAATTTTATTGCTGATAGATGCTTGACATGATGATACAGAGATGGTGGGGCACTAATCTGGTTAGAAGTAATTTACCTCTTAAAACTTTCTACACAGCATCGTATCGTAACGCATATTTTTCTCTGCGGCACATTTTTGCGTAGGTAATTAGCCATGGCCGAAGCTCTCCATAAGCAACGCCTAGATAAATTAGAAAAAAAACTTGGTTAAAATTACGATTTCCTAAATTTTCCCTGCCAGAAACTACACTTGGATCCTCTGCTAGCGAAGCGAATATTAGCACCATTACGTCAGTGAGACCATGAAAATCTATAAATACAATTTATACGTTTGGAATTATTCCGTTAACGTAAAAATTTCAAAATAAAAAGTAGCCTCCTTTTAATACATGAGCCGGCGCAATAAAAGCGCACTGTTTTGTTGCAATAGTATGCGGCATACAAAGTATTATCTAGAGAAATATATATATGTCGGACAATAAGAAAGAAGGAGAGCATAAAGCATAGGGGCGCAAGGTTCTTCGCCGACATCGTCATTAATAGCATCCATAATAATATGAATCAATCATAAATCGCATCAATTTCCATACTGTGGGCGTTGGTGGGTAATGTTGGTGCAATCAAATACTTTATTAAATAACTCAGATTATCATGTCCAATCACTTAATGTACCCGATATCAATTTACACAAACTCGTTAATAATAATAGCTAGAAACAAGACAGTTTCAATAGTCGACCGCTCCGACGGACCGTCACTCGAGAACTACCGAGAGACGCGCGACGGATTGTCACTATTGACGCTGCCCTACGGTGATAGACAGATGGCGCCAGCGTTTCACAGACTACCGCACTCCGACATATATTATATAAACGTATAAAGAGTCAAGTGGGAATCCTAATTGTATAAGACAGAGTTTATTTATTACTGAACTTCCTGTTGTACTAATCGTGTTTATTAATTATCATGTTTTAATAGCAATATGATTTAAAAACTTCAAAATGTCAAACCTACATAACTTTAGGTTATTGCTCTTGAAAAATATCATATCACTCGGCATCAACGTTTTATCGGTAGCGATAGATTTCTTGTTTAAATAAGTAGGCTCTTATTTTGAATACAATGCGACATAACTTAAAAAAGGCTGCACTGTTTATAAACTTCCCGTAACAATGCTGTTTTGAGTTTATTTTTGTTACATTTGTCGGATAATTTATGGCTCCCTTTTGACAGCTGACATTATGACACGCTTGCGCTTTGTTCATTAATCAAAGAAAGCAATTTACATTGTATTTTTAGTTTCGATTTCTGAAATGACATTGATAAGTGTAAATTAACTAACTAGGTTTAAATATATACTAAAATGTAACTACAGTAATTACTGTGCAAAATATATGACACCTTTGTATAATAAACCAGTGTAACCACTTTGTATAATAAGCTGTAGCTTATGACTGACTGACTTTTATACGTATAAAGAGTCAAATATACACATATCAAGCGTAACCTAAAAAAGATTTGATATCAGTATCATAACCTTATATGATACTGATATCAAACCTTTAATTATGTTCCGCTAAATATGCCAGTGTGTATATAAAATCTTGATCTTATACGATAGTGTTCAACGATAAATAATATTTTAGTTATCTCATTTTTATATTGATGCAATGTTTTAAGTATCTGGTTTATTAGCTACATAATTAAAAAAAAAAAAAACAAAATCCTTGCTTGACAAAATTACAAAAATGTCAAAATGTCTTGAATATGTTTTTTTTTTTTAATTTTTTTATTGCTGACAGATTAGCGCTTGACTGTGATCTCACCTGATGGTAAGTGATGATACAGTCTAAGATAATCTGTTAAGAGGCGATATACCCCTTACGGTATCTACACAGCATCGTACCGGAACACAAATCTCTTTGTTTGGCGGTACGTTTTTGCTGGTAGGGTGGTAACTAGCCACAGCCAGTCCAGACTCAGACAAATTAGAAAATACAATTTCCTAAATTCGTCCTACAGGGGATCGAACCCGGGACCTCCGCTAGCAAAGCGAACACTCGCACCACTGCTCCAGCGAGGCCGTCAAATGTAAGTTGACAGTTAATATTGCGCCTGCTTACGTACATGTGGGGCGGCCGTCGACACGGCGCAAATTTTCAGGCTTGGGGATCCCAGCGTCATATCTTGACATCGCTGATTGGGAGTGACCTCTTACTCTCCAGCATTGTTAGCGCCATGATTGGCGATGAGTCAGGTTGGAGAGCAGTGAACTCCTTTTGCGAGGCTGTCATCCTGCAGAAGGAGGCACTAAACAGGCAAAGGAGGAGAGGTGGTGCCAGGAGGCACAATTTTGCTCGCCTGCACTCCCTTACTAAACCCGATTGATCCGTGGCGCCAGAGCTAAATGCGTCAGCGGACATTTGGACCCCAACACCTGGATGAAGAGGGTTACGCTGGGTTTTAGTGGGTATCCTGGTACAACCAGCGAGTCCCACACTCCCGGATATAAGTTTTGACTTTATCCGGCTTACATAAATCATTTCCCAGCAAAAAAAAGAGAGCCATCGATATGAGGATCATCCAAATCTCTTAATTTACATGAAAATGTACTACTCATTTTTCGAATGGTCGCCTAAATAGATGAAACTGTTTCAAAAATGTACACATTTTATTTTCGGTCAGTTCTATTTTTAGTTGCAGTACAAGGTTTGGTATTGCTTTACGTCCGTATATAAAGCAATAGCCGTGCCATTTTTATGGCTTACCTATTTACAATTTTATGTCAAATGCTATACGAGCACAGCTGTTGGCTATTTCTAGTCGAAATATTAAAATCTTTAATCATGTGTATTCAGTACAATGTACGCTCTATAGTAGTGTACCAAGAATTACGCGATGCAATAATAAATATGGGGGTAAGCTTAATATTAGATGCAATATAAATAAAATGAAGAAATATGCCAATTCTTACTCCAGTATAAACTTCTTAAACATAGAAAAGACTTGTACATTTTGTGCTTGGGCTTTTAATAGATGGCAATGTTAAATTTTTTGCAAATATGATTATTGATTAAGTAAATTTGAATCATAAATTACATTACAATAAGCTATGTTAATGTCGTGTGTTATCCACTACACGTTAAAAAAGGCATCACTTAGTGAATATTGTACACATTATATACCAGTATGTAGCAAGACAGTGAATTTTTATTTATGAATCAGGAACTACGAACTATAATATATATCACTCATTTTATTACGAAGAATCGCTTGTAATTATTTGAGAAAAAGATTCATACGACGCGTGATTTGCGGTTTACGCATAGTCTAAACTAATAGATCGAGAATAATAATGATGTGAGAGCGAGATGATGGAATTCCAAAAAACACTTTCTGCAAAAATATTATCCTCTGATATACATTGATGTAATACAAAAAGAAAAAATGAAACGTATGTATTACATACATTTATGTAATGTTTGTTTTATTACGTTTTATTATAACAATCATCAACACCCACTGCCGTGAGCATATATCTCGTAACAATGATGCGGGGGCTTTATATTTCGTATTGTATTTGAATGAGGTAAGCTATAATATATGTAATTGTTTTTTTTTTATTGTTACAGGTATGGTTCCAATCAAACGGTGTATACGAGCCATTGAAGTTGTTCGATAAATGCTAGTAAGTGAAGAAAATAAAACAATTTTCTTTATATTCATTATGTCTTCTGATCACGTGTAACATCTTCTAATTGTTGCACTATTTGCTTCTTAATATACATCATTGAATTATTTATGTAGGAAATTAAATTTCTGAACTAATACGTTTATCAAAATTTTCATTTTTTTTTTGTTAAATGTAAAAATTTTAATTGCGTGCGTACAAAGCACATATGTCAGAAGTTAACCTTTTTTGGCAAACTAATTTTTAAGTCTTGTTTATTATACAAATCTAAAACTTTAGATTTCCGCAACTTAGAGGGTGGAAAAGAGGAAGCGATGTTAGGAATTTCATGAATTTAATTGTCATTAAAATGTTAAAAGTGTCGAAAATTAATATACACACTAATTCTAATGTACGTCTGGTGATGGTATAAAAGAACGGCTTAAAATCTAAACGTTCCTTCGCGCCCTGATCTGAGAAGCCCATAACGAACTCCGTCAGGTATTTTGTATTTTTTGTTCAATTAAGCAATCGTCGTTAATATATATTCGTCCATTCAAATTCAAATACATTTTTATAACCTTGTAGTGGATTAGAATTAATGTTAATCTAATTTCAATAAGATTCAATATCTTATAATAAAAAAATATTACAACTATTATATGAAATAAGAAAATGCAAATTATTGTGTCTTCCAGGTAAAAATAGCTTAAGGGTTATTTCACAACTTAAATATTTCAAAGTAATTCTGATAAAGCGGAAGCAGCGGCAGGCAAAGGACGCAATCCATTTTGTATTTTATAAATTAAACGAATTTGTATAATGTGTAAACTGCGTTTGTATAACTAAGTATTGTGCCCGTCGCAACCAGAAGTGGCTTGTTTAGTTCAAAGCAAAGCCTTCTCTGGGTAAATAATATAAGTTGGAGGCCGAGGGCTGGCTTTCGCGAAGTTTTGTTTGCATGTGTCGACGCAGTGTTGACAGTCTCTACCTTAACGTCCACCATAAAGCATGACACAGAGCAAATATTAACTACGTCAGGTTTTAGTGGAATAGAAATTTTAGGAGGGATTTTATTACCTCTATATTCTGCCAATATAATTTATGTATCGAGAAAAATTTCCTTCACCGTTTTACTGTTAAATTTATGACGTGGTTCTTAGGGATTTACCTTTTTATGTATTTCATCTGTATTGCTTTGAGGAAATGTATACGTTGTAATATATTTTACTCTGTAAGATTCACTCAACTTTACTGGGTAAAAGGTAAATGTACTCTTTCAAGCAATTCTGTTTATGCAGATTACTTTTGCGCAGCAGAGTAATAATTTCGTTCGGGCTTATGTCCCGGCTTATCATAACTGTAGGTTTGTTTTAAGAATTACATTGCCAGTTCGCTATGAGGTTCTAATAGTAAATATACTTCTTTCCTTATTTAAATACAAAACTGCAATTACAAAATATTAAATTACTATTTAAAATTTTGGAATCGAATTAAGGAAACATCAAAAATGTTCAGAAAAATGAATGGCTGTTAATGTATCCATTTAATAGCAGTCAACCATTTTTGGGTATACCAATATGTTTAAATCTATAGAAAAAACAACGAAACATTCGGCATCATATAACAAAAGTCTATTGTTTACATTATTTTCTTGTTTATTTTTTATTAAGATCAATAATAAAATGCTACCTCATAGTAAAAGCTGTTTTAAATAATCAATATTGCTTAAAACTAAGCATCTTCTGTGTGTCATTGTCCTAGTCCTCTTAAAATTTTTTTAAAGTGAAACTCCTTTAGGCGCATGAGGGTAAAATTTTTACGTATGAAACGTGTGATTAGGATCACGAAGTAGTGCAGTTCTATAAACTCGTCATTTAATAATTTAATATATAATTTTTCGTAAAATATTTCATAAATACTCTTTTCTAAACTTTAAATTCAAAAACAAAATTTAATTAGTAATAACATTGAAAAAACACGTGGCATTTTTATTTACAATTCGTGGTTTAAGATTTCAATAAATTACTTATATTAATTTCCGACACTTTTAATATTTTAACGACAATTAAATTCATTGAATCCCTAATATCTTCCTTTTTCCCTCCCTCTACGTCTCGGAAATCTATAGTTTTAGATTGCTATAAACATAAACAAGACTTAAAAATTAGTTTTGCCAAAGAAGGTTCATTTTTGATATGTGTACTTTGTAGGCAAGCACGCACGTGTTTTTTTTTTCATTTTGTGATACGGACAGGAGGTGCTTAAGATCATCATGTAGCCTCATACTTAACCTAAGTATCAGGGAATTTAAGTCGCAATTGGTATATACATACATACCTAGCATCACGCCTCATTCCCATAGGGATAGGCAGAGACAACATCCTTCTACTTGCCACGATCCTTGCATATCTCCTTCGCTTCTTTCATTCTCATTAAACCTTTCATACTAGTTCGTCGGTTTAGAGTACTCTTGACCTCGCCCTTATTTAAAATGTCCTGGATTTGTTCCAGGAACGTACGCCTTGGTCTTCCCCTTCCAATTTACGTATTCACTCTTAACTCATAAATCCTTCTTGTCAGTCTTCTTTCATTCATTCTCTCTACATGCCCAAGCCATCTAAGCATACCTTTCTCAATTTTAGTCACTACGTCTTCTTTTATACCACAACGTTCTCTTATCACACTATTTCTTACTTTGTCACTTAGTTTCAATCCACTCATACTTCTCAACCGCATTTATATTTCTTTTGTGATTCTTCTGCCATACCCAACTTTCACTACCCTTTGAAACACCATCTGGCTATTCATAAAGGCGTGCAGAGCACCGTTTACCATATTCCCTGCATTCCCTCTCTTTTCAATATCACTTTCACATGTTCAATCTTTCATCATCTTTCTCCCAGCATATATTGAAAAGGCAGTACAGCTGAGCTGCCACAATACCGCGGCCAGCCTTCAGCATCTCGACTGAGACTCTGGCATACCCAGCAATCCTACCTGATTTCATACCTTTCATCGCTTTTTCGAAATTTTCTTTTCTTAATTTAATTTATTTAAAGATTACATAAAATGTTTAAAGATTTTTTTATGACTTTAAAAATGTCTTTTTGTTTTTTTATATTACTTGTAAATCGAATATGAAGATTATTAGCGGTGGATAAAATTAATCGACAACCGACAATGGTTGAAACGACGTCGGTTGTGGGAGTTTAACAAAATTGTGTTATGTCAGTATACATTATTTTAATGAAAGCAATGGACTCATTACCTTCGAAGCCTACCATAACGGATACCGTTTTTAATTTTGAACAGTTATTGAATAGCTATATATGAAATATTAGTAATTTGCTAGTGAATGCAATTAACTTGAAGCCAGTTTTATGACGTTTTTAAATAACGTTGATGGAATTATTGCACTACGTAAAGCTTAAGTCTTACTTACAAAATACTTACAATTGTGACGGGGTTTGTTAGTCTACAAATATAAAACATAAACAGTGTTATGAATATTGTATGTACTACGTATTTATCTGAGTTGTGTTTTGTATATTTAAAAAACTCTGGTGTGTCGATGTTGCTGACTCCGAAACTACTAACTGATTTTGATGAAATTTTCTATACCCTGTTTAATTTGGTCCATCTTGAAACTTAGTATAGTTTTAATTATAATTTATAATCAAAATATATCTATTTTGAATTGAATTTAAGCTGAGAGAACATTAAGTTTGAGTTAAGTTGTTAACTAAGTTACATAAGCATCAAATAGTTAATGCAGTACTTTAAGTCCTGCGTTACACAGGCAAAGTTATGAGAGTTTTCTAGTAATTTTATAAATGGGTATAGATTTTAGGCTATTTGAAGTGTGCTTATATTAAATGCACTTCAAACAGCCCAAAATCTGACGAAATAATACCTATAAATAATCATCTAACATTTTCTCACAAAAATAAGTTGCAACGCCAGGGTTATTTAGTAGTATACATTTTGCGATGCTTATCTTGTAGAGATTTCTTTGTTAAACCTCTTATGGGATATATTTATTCATTACATGACAGATAAAAAAATATGAACACCTACGTATGGACCAACACAATACAATTGTTTTGATCATTAAACCACCTACTGCGATAAATTTTTATTTTAGTGTTTACTAGCAAAGCTTCGTTTTTTTCACTTTTAAGCCTTAAAAATAATATAAACGCAAAAGAATATGTGCATTTCTGTACATTTCATGGAAATATCGATATAAAAAAATAAAAGAAACACTCAAGTAAAACAAAGTCTTTTTAGCCCGCTATGTAGCCTTTTCTTTTTTTTATTGATGACAGTTTAGCGCTTGACAGTGATCTCACCTGATGGTAAGTGATAATACAGTCTAAGATGGAAGTGCGCGGATCTGGTAAGAGGCGACCTACAACTTATGGTTTCTACACAGCAATATACAGGAACACAAATCTCTTTGTTTGGCGTTATGCCTTTGCTGGTAGGGTGGTAACTAGCCGACGCCCAAGCCTCTCACCAGTCCAGACTCAGACAAATTAGAAATTTCAATTTTGTAAATTCATCGTACCGGATTTACGAAATACCTACCGTTCCTACCTACCGTACTAGCAAGGCGAATATTCGCACCACTGCGCCAGAAAGGCCGTCTAAGCCCTTGACTTTTCAAGTCATCTGAGGGGAAGATTGTCTTTACTGCTGGTAAGTTAGCGATTGACTGTGTAATGTGATGATGTTGATACACTTTGGTAGCGCGCTAACCTACGCGGTAATTCTTTATGGTGTCTACACAACAGCGGACACCGGAATGCCGAAACCGAAATTGAAAGCCTTGCTGTCGCAGTGGTGCGAGTACTCGCTAGCAGAGGTCTAGGGTTCCATCTCTGATAGGGCTAATTTAGAAAATTTTATTTCCTAATTTGTCTGAGTCTGGACTGGTGGGAGGCTTCGAACACGGCTAGATACCACCGTACCAGCAAAGGCGTACCATAAGAGATATATCGCCTCTTACCAGATTAGCGCGCTTCCATCTTAGACTGAATCATTTTTTAGACAGTCTCTGCTGATAGTGTTGTAAATAGCCGCAACATCTCAGCTGGCCAGACCTAGACGTGCAGGAAAATACACTTTTCTATATGCAATTTCAATATGACTGCCTCATTGGTCAAGTGGTTAGCTTGTTCGGCTACAAGTATGGGTTCCTGGTTTCAAATCCCGGGTCGAGCGAATTTAAAAGTTGTAATGAAATTCTCAGTATTTGCCCGAAGTTGCGAAGTTCGCGACGTGCTTCACCCTCGGGCTTCGGAGAGTAAGTGAAGCCGTTGGTCTTGCGCCTGATTTCTATCCGATAGTGTCGCATTCCTGTCCCATCGGATTATGGGAGCGAAGGATTAGAGAGTGCACTATGCCTGGCAACTCACAGTAGAGCAGCGTGGTGAGTCTCAGATAATAGCAGTGAGACTTTAATGAGCTGCTATTTACTTATATACTTTTCATTTCCATATTCTGCTCAATCGAATTTAAAAATACTTTTGTAGATATATATGTTCAGTTGTTGCAATAAATAATCTGGATGATACATTTGAAAGTAGAGTATTTTCATACAAGAAGCACACTTAGCTGTTAATCACCGCAACGTTGGTGATTGCAGTCCGCAATCCAACACGGGTCCGCCCACGTTGAACACCAAATGGCGCCAAGCACAATGCACGCTGACACTATTTATTTCTTCCATTTTTACATACTAGGGTACTAATATAATTTTTTTAGGAATTAAAAACAATCACCATTCACAGACTCTTTAGATAATTGAGTTATTTCATTATAATAATCGCATTAAGTTGATTCTTAACTACACATTTCAATTTTGCCCTATAGATATAGGATGCTTTCTATATGACAATAAACGTAATCCCTATCGTAAAATAAAGTCAGAAGTTTATTAAAATTTATATACAGTTTCTGTTTAACTGAATTACTTGTCGGTTTCCTCTCAGTAGGTAAATTCGTTAACGATGAACAAAATCATGACGATTAAAAAGAGCTTAAAGAGTACGGAATGTTATAACAATCACAAAAATATATAAGTACTTAACGGTTGTAGTAAATAGATATATATTGATACGCTTTATTCTCATATGTTGATTAAAGTATTATATAAATGAATTTGATAAATAGATTCCAATCTTTCACAAAGACTCAAGCTTTTAAGGATTGGATTAATAGAATTTTAACTAATATATATATATATATATAATGATATATGATAAATAGCAACCAACGAAATTCAGAAGAATCTTCAAATACATACAATATTTTTTTCTCAAACACTAAAAAATATAATGCTTAAGACTTTAGAACTCAAAACCTCTCTATATTTATTTGTATAGATAGGAAAATGTTATGAAAAACAATATTAAGTTGGCTAAATCTCGTCAACAACTTTGTTCTGTTGAAGGTAGGAAAACAAGTGTTTCCAAAAGTTTTTCGCAAGTACGTTAAATCTTGTCGACATAAAGGAAATTTATTGAAAAACAGTGGAGTAAATGCTGTCTCATCTGCCTTTTATAATACGATTTAATGTAAAAATTTTATTACAAGAAAATCAGGTTACTTTTTTACATGCGCTATTTATCTCTCGAGATATTTCTCAGCTAATTACCGTGGTGATGGCGAGTAAAATTTGCATTTTATTACTGGTTCACCCACGAAGCGCGTTGAGCTGTACCCAAATACACGGTCAAGCGACTTCGCTTAACTGAGAATACGTTTATATAGATATCAAAAGAATCTCTTACTGTACAACCGTCTGTTCATTGAATTAACACTGAATTTATCTAATTAATACTTTGATGACAAGACTCTTAAATATTAAGATGATATAATATAATAGATATGTTATGCACAAATTACATGATACCAGGAAATATTTTTTCTCCATTTTTCTTACTAACATTGCCAGTCACTATCAAGACTATTTTAAATGTGAAAGTGTTTGATTTATGCAATTTTTTTAATAGTATGTAACACAATTTTAAAATAATCCAGTGTTTTTAAACAGCTTCCACATCGTTATAAACTTAAAACTTAATAAAGCAAATAGAATGTTATTTCAGTGATAATATGATATTAAGACTAAACATATGTGCAAATTATGCCAATATTAACAATGTGGGGTTGGTGTTGTTCCAAATGCAATGGAAGATTTAAATATGACAGTTGTATTCAATTGATGTTTATAACAAAAGATAAAGAATAAATCGTTAGGTGAAACCAACAAATATTTTATTTAAATTATACTCTTAAATAAATAACTGTGAAGGCGTGAGAAATACCATAAGGAATTTGCTGTTCGGGACAAGTTTGCCTACGCACTGTACCAAGTGGCGCTTCGCTTCGCTGTTTTGACGATCGGTGTATGCTTTTTTTATCTGATAATGAAAACATTTTAAAGTTAGTTTAATCTTTTTTTGCAACGAAATACAGATAGAGTATCATATCTTAAATCATTTAACTAACCCAGAGGTACTAGCAGCATATTGAATTCAGAGCGATTGTAATGTACCTACGTACGAGGATGCTAAGAGGTGCAGGTGCACGCACAATTGTTGTTATCAACGTAACTAGCGTCAAATAATCTTTAATTTTAAGTAATATAATAAACACTTCGAATACGAGTATACTTATTTAAGTCGACTTAATAAACACATGCTAGATAATTAGATGTCGCTTCAAGAAGAAAAACGAACTGTCCACTTAGTTTTCGTATCTCACTAATTTCTGTCATTACTTTAAAGTTATTTGTGACGCAATCAGATAAATTTCTTTTGTTTCGTTTATCGTAAGAGGCGATTGATTAAGCCTGTGAAGGTGTTATATTATGCTATTATTTATAATTTTTTGAAGTGAAACTTCTTTAGCCACATGAGGGTACAAATTTTATGGATGAAACGCGCGATGAGCGTCACGAAGATGTGTAGCGTTTTATCCTAATGCGTTTGAACGTTTGAAACTTTCAATTTTTAATGACAATTAAATCCATTCAATTTCTAATATATCTTCCTTTTTCTTTCCCTCTTAGTCTTGGAAATCTTAAGTTTTATATTTGTTTAAATATAAACAAAACTTAAAAATTAGTTTGCTAAAGAAGTTTCACTTCTGACTTTTTTCCCTTGTTTATACTTAAAACTTAAACAAAATAACAAGAAAAATAAGCTATTTTGATTCGTTATTATTTTTGGGTTGGTAACGAATCTAGCAGTGGTTCAGGAAGTGTATTCAACCGAGAAAAACTTAGTAGTTAAACTGTTACACAGTTTTCTTTTGTAAGCTAATAGAATGTAAGTTTAATCTTCAATATACTATAATTAAATCCAATCATTTCTCTTCTTTAAAATAATATTCGACATTCTCTGTATAAGAATGTTCTCAGCATCTTCTTAAAGTTCTTCTTCTTCTTTATGTGGCTCGCCGACTAACGAAGGTTGGCAGTCAGTTCTCCATATTTAACTAAATAGTTGAGCGGCACTCGCGATCCCGGTCCACTCCCTGATGCTGCGCAACCAAGACTTCCTCTTGCGGCCAATACACCTCTTGCCAGCCACTTTGCCCATCATTATTAGTTGTAAGAGTCCGTACCTGTCATCTCAGAACATTACCCAGATACGCAACCTTCTTCTTTTTTACGATCTTCCGAAATTCTCGCTGACAATCCATTCGTCGCAAGACCTCTTCGTTGGCAACTTTATGGATCCAGCTGATTTTGAGCATGCGTCGGTAGGTCCACCTCTCAAATGCTTCTACACGTTTTCTGAGATCCTCTTTTATCGTCCAAGACTCGCATCCGCCATACGCCATACATAACAACAGAGGAGACGCTTACGTAAAGTCATTTTAAGGTTACGGTTAGATAGTACTTTTTTCATGCTTTGAAAAGTACTAGGGGCGACTAAAGTTATGTAGATGTAAATACTACAGTTAAGCATGGTAAGTTTCTTTATCACAATTTGTAATATTCTCTATATTACACTATTCAGTTTGCGTTTTTTACTGTTGGTAATATAACATTTCAGTTCAAATAAAAACTAGTATTCATTTATTGTAAGTGGTGAATAAACTGATACAAAGCTGCGTTTAGAAAGATTTACATCGGTTGTATTCTAGCAATCGGGATAAGGACTGTTATAAATTGCAAAAAGGGGAGCTCGGCTTTAGGAGAGCGATTTCTTGAAGCACTTTACAATACGATCCCGGAGTATTGTGCGTCGGTGATCCGAAGGATCTGGACGCTTTGGTTGAAGTCCTGACAGGATTTATACACTTTTGTATCACTCGCCTTTGTGAATTGCGAGCACGGTCCGCTATTGTCCTTTAAATCGTTTTATTAATAATAATATCTTCACTTCACTGGAATAAAATTTAATTTACAATCAGTTATTTCGGCATTTGAAAGTATTTATTTAGTTATACCTCTTCAAAGCCATTAAATGTAAGAATTTGCTGGTATATATTTCAATATAAGCCCGTGTTTATCTTTTAAAATTCAAATTGTTTCTAGGAACTATATCTAGCCTTTTAATGGTTCAATATCAAATAAAATATCATAAATATAACCAACTGCAGCGTACACGGCATACTTGTATCGTATATCCATGAGTAAGGAGTAAATAGTTTTATATACAATATATTAATTAAAATATAACACAATAATACATCTTTGTTATTGTAATTTTGAATTGGAATATTTTATTGTTTTTTTTTTATAGTTTGTAAATGATATTTTTCTAAAATACGTTAACAATCAATATATTTAACCTATGTTAAAATATTATGCATTTTCTCATTTCTTTTCCTCAAAAGTTTCCCTTTATGTCTTTTCTTTTCTTTTAATTGACGTAGTGTTAATATAAAAATAGTAATAATAAAATAAAGTAAAAAGCAACTAAGTAAAACTACTAAACTAAAATACGCAGAAATGTAATAAAATTTAATCAATTCCCGTCACGTCCTTTTCAAATTACGTAAGAAAGATTTACTTCATTCGTTCCTTCATAAAGACTCATCTCGAATTTTGTTTAAAATTTTTACCAGTTAAACAATATAATAAGCGGAAATTTTATAAACAAAGTACTCATTTTGTTGCGAGTACTATGTTTATCTCATGTAAGTTATTTGCTTAATGGTCAAACGCGGTTGATAACTTAATACAAGCACGAACGGAAATTGTTCATGATTGACGGGTCCCATAGCAACTGCAGTGAAAAGATTAACTCTTAAGGTTTCTGTATTCACTTTGATTATATTGTTATGCACTAATTGGTTTTTATTATATTTATCGATATATATATATATATATATATATATATAAAAGAGATATCTATTGACTTATCACGATATCTCTGGAACCATAAGGCGTAGAGACTGGAAATTTGGTAGGATTATTCCTTTTGACGAGTAGAAGTCAGCTAAGAACGGATTTTACGAAATTCAACGCGCAAGGGGGGTTGCGAGGGTGTTAAGTATTGACTCATCACATAAGGCGTAAAAGCTTGAAATTTGGTAAGAATATTCCTTTTGCCGAGTACAGGTTAGCTAAGAACGGATTTTACGAAATTGTAGTTTGGTGCAGCGATAATCTATTGCCTGAAAAAGGACTGTAAGCTCCTTTAATACACAGTAAATAAGTTATTGAAGTATTTACACGTATATTTTTAATTTGTAAAGCAGTTTTCCTAAATTAATGAAAATGCAACCCATTCAAACCAGTGAAAAAAAATCAGGTTGTTCAGCTTGTATACTTATATAATAGCAGATCATTTATATAGTTATATTTATTTTTGTTTTAATTTGTACTTTTATAATTATTTTGTTTACTTGGACTTTGTTTGATCTATTACTGACAGAGTTCTGTACCCAAATATCTGTTAAGAAATCGCTGATGCAATAAGACCGCCTTTACAATCTTGGTTACGTCGTTTCTTAACTATTATATAAGTTTTCCTGTAATTTCGTTTTTTCTTTATCTTTTGGTGTGCCATAAATTATTATTCTATCTATCTTTACATATTTAATTAGTTAGTTAACTAAAATAAGAGTGAAACAAAATAGATACTCACATCACATTTATAGAGTGTTTTTGAAGTGAAACTTCTGTAGGCGTCAAGAAGACCTGCAGCAATTTTTTTAGGTTAGGTAGTTATAATATTAACAAATAACACGTGACGTTTTAATTTGACATATAATAATTTAATATACAATTTTTCATAAAATATAAATAATTCATAAATACTCTTTTCTAAATAAACAATTCAAAAACAAAATTTATTTATCATATCTAATATTGACAAAAAACTCGTGGGATTTTTATTTACAATTTGCCATTTAAAATTTAAATTAATTATTTGTATCAATTTCCGACACTATTAATATTTTATGACAATAAAATTCTTGAAATGCCTAAATTCTCGGAAATCTAAAGGACAAATAATTTATTGGAATCTCAAATATCAAATTATAAATAAAAACTCACGTGTTTTTGTCAATATTATAAATTATTAATTAAATTTTGTTTTTAAAATTAAAATTTAAATAGGAGATTTATTTAAATAATTTTATATTATGTTTTATGAAAAATGTTTAATGAAAATGCCACAAGTTATTTGTATATATTAAAACTACCTAATCTTCAAACGGATTAGCATAAAAAACGCTGCACATCATCGTGACGGTAATCAGGCGTTTCATTCGTAAAAGTTTTACCCTCATGCGCTTAAAGAAGTTTCACTTCAAATTTAAATAAATAATGTTTATTGGCACATTTTTCCGTTTGCCATGGTTATTTTAAAATCCATCTATTAACTGTTAAATGGTTTCAGTTTTAATGTTTTCTATTTGTAACAAATATATATCTAGAATCTTTATTCATTAGGTAGTTGCGTAGTACTGTGATGATATCAAGTAATTAGTATCTGTATTCGATAAATATAAACATTTAAAAACTATTTTATACGTAAGTTATCTCTATTGTCCAAAATAACTTAGACTAGATTTGAAATTCAATCAAACAAATCAAATTAGGTTCTCTGAAAACAAATCTAACTTTGTGCAGCGCATCTACTGTGAAACAAAACCGACGGAGTGCGCGACCCCACAACGCTTCCATTCGCGTGCCGTCGCGTCCGTGTAATTAATTCAATGAACGTTCGCATAATTACTTGTATATCACCCAGTTGTGGTAGTGCCCAGCTGTAGTCGATTATTGACTATTGTTTTTGATTTTATTCCATGTGAAGTAAGTGGCAGCCCATAAACATCCCACTGCTGGGCACTCATACGAGAGAGGGTTATTAGAGCATATACCGACCACGCTGCTCCACTGCGTGTTGACAGGCATAGTAAACAAGTGTACGCTCTATTGTGCTTCATTCTCATAGTCCGACGTGACGGAGATCACACCGACAACTTCCTAACTTTGGACAAATCTTGAGAAAATCTCACTAGTAAACTCAATATCCATTTTTGAATTAGCCCGACCCGAGACTCGAACCCAGTACCACATGTCTGTGGCCGAACATGCTAACCACTAGACCAATGAGGTAGTCCAATGTTCCATGGATATAGACTTAACTGCCACGGTAAGTGGTTGAGATACAGTCAAAGATAACACGGTAAGACATAAAAAAGTGCGTGCGTTTAAAGTACACTTGTGAGAAGTGAAACTATTTTGGCAAACTAATTTTTAAGTCTTATTTATATTTATATAAATATGAAACTTTAAATTTCCGATACTTAGAAGGCGGGAAGAAGGATGATATGTTAGGAATTTAATTGTCATTAAAATATTAAGAGTGTCGAAAATTAATACAAATTGTTTATTAAACTCTCAAATGACGAATTGCAAATAAAAATGCCACGTGCTTACAAATTATTAAATTACGAGTCGCATATCAAATTGTCACATGTTACACTGCTGCTGCACATCTTCGAGACCCTAATCCGTAAAAATTTTACCCTCATGCGTCTAAAGAAGTTTCACATCAAAAAACCGCATAATGATTTTAACACTCCTTCATAATTTTGTAATGGTAACTTATTGTTATCAAAACACACGTGAAATTTCCAACCAGTTTAGCAACTTATAAATTAAAATTTCTTAAAATAACCTTCCTGAATCGCATAACCGTTGATGAACTTCTTGCATCATATCAGTATTATCGAATTCAAAAGCAATGCGATTGATGTATCTCACTCTCACTCTGGATAATTATGTACAGTTGTAATCGATTCACATAAAGTTCAACATCTCCTCGTTTACCCTTTGGTTTACAACATAAAAATGCGATCTTAATGTATTATCTTTCATCGAAAAACTTGACTAAGGTTATTTTATGGATACTTTTGTAAATGTCATCGTTCACCATCAAAGACTGGAAGATTTTTTGGCACTGTTGCTGACGGGTTTAAACGTTTACGCCATTAATCTTCAACCTTTTCAAAGATTGCATTTTAAAGTTTCCGTTTGGGTAGCATTTGCTTGTAATGTTCTTTGACTGTTTGTACAGAATTGTAATATGTACAGTTCTGTAATACGTTTGAACCAATTTTTCATTAGAGTAGTAACTGATGGACCTTCTTATTGTAATAAAGTCAGTTATTATTTGGAAGGAGCTATTTCTCTTCGGAATCTCTGATAATCTACGTATATAAATAATTTTAAATTACTCAAGGTATTTGCAATGTCATATATTTGACAAAGATGGTATTAGTTTTTTTGAATTAGCTAACATATAATGTTATTTTCAAACATGAAGCAACATATTGGACAAAATTATGAGAAGTTATCAATTGGAATTTAAGGTACATGATATCAGGCGGCATGAGACACTATTGACTATAGTCGGTTGCAGGTGGTACAAAAGCCATATTTTGTGCTAATCCTTTTGGGACACCCATGTTCAACTATGAACATCAATCGTCTAACAAATGTTGCAGTCATCGTAGATAAAATCTGGTTACACGCTCCAAAACCATGACAAACAATATAACACAGGGCACAAGTGACAGAAAGCCATATTTTTTAGAAAATTATTAATAACGACTTGTCTGATAGTGAGCCTTTAAACACATTCTAATAATGTTATCTCATTAATATTTTCCGTTATACATTAATTAACTAACATTAATATTAGCGTTAGTTAATTAATATTTAAGCACTTAGGTCTCAGTATTCCTTGAGACTTCGATAGCGTAGACTGAAATATGTCACTAGTTTATTGTATATATTGTTGGTTGTATGGTTACTTTAAAACCTAAGGGTACATTGTAGTCTTATAGCCTATTACGTAATATAAGTCGACCTAAACTTTTTGAATTGTACTTGTTGTATCTAAGTCTAAAACCCAAAATGCTTATATTAAATATTTATGGGCTCACGCTGATCTTAAGTTTTCGTTTAAAGATTACACTATATTATGTTACTATCACTCAAAATACTCTGACTCAAAAAACTCAAATGATTCTGTTCTTTTCAGTGCCATGTGTTGGTAAAGTCGTTTGTGATTAGTTTTTACGTAATAAAATTAAAAATTACAAACGAAGAGCGGGTCGTATGATTATGTATATTATAAATAAAAATGGCATTATATGTAATGATGTAAATGTGAATGATAAAACATTGATTTATATAAATATATCTAAAAAGACTTATTGTACAATTTTTAGCACATCACTATTTACTCCTTTGCCAAAATGAGGACTTCATAACGATATTCTCAAACAGATCGTGGTTGATAATACTTTGGGTAACATAGACAGTCATTTTCAGCAAGATTGGCTCGACCTACGAGGTAGATTGCTGAACTTTAGAGATAACTTCTACAACTTTGAACGTTTTGATGCTGCAATACTTGGATAACGTAAACTGACTGCTCTGGTTAAGTCAAAGTATATTCAAACACTATTCACGTGTTAAGCATTTGAATAAAATAGTGATTTCAATAGAATAGATTTATTTAAGCTTAATAAAAGTATATATTAGTGTAGATAGATACGTGTATAGATAAATAAACATTTTATTAACACTTGAAAAATACATATATGTACCAATATTCTCACAATCTCTATATTCTATCATTCTCACAAACAGAATGATTGATAAGTAAGACTCAACAGGGAAATATTCGAACGCCGGACCGACGACTTGATATTGTTTCAGTATAAAGTAAACACTTTTTTAAATATGCGGCCTACAAAAAGATCGAAAATATGACAATTAAGATTTTAATATTCTATGGATCATAGAATATTAAAATCTTAATAGTCTTAAGAGATGTACTTCATCTAGTTGACTAATTTTAATGTAAACCTTTGACATATTACTAAATTTGAATTATATATGTCGGAGTGCAATAGTCTGTGGAACGCTGTGTCGGAGTGCAATAATTTGTGGAACGCTGGCGCCATCTGTCTATGGGCGTGGGGCAGAGTCAATAGTGACAATCAGGCGCGCGTCTCTCCAGTTCTCAGGTGACGGTCCGCCAGAGCGGTCGACTTTTGAAACTGTCGCGGTCCTAGCTATTATTATTAATGAGTTTGTGTAAATTGATATCGGGAACATTAAGTGATTGAACATTATAATCAAAGTTAATTAATAAAGTGTTTGATTGCACCAACATTACCCACTAACGGCCAGAGTATGGAAATTGAACTATGGATACCACTAACGATGATGTCGGCGGAGATCCCTGCGCCCCTATGCTTAACGCTCCTTCTCTCTTATTCTCCGACAAATATATATAACTGCAATATCGTGATGAGTCAATAGATACTTGGATATCTCTTATATATAAATTAACAAGTAATAAAAGAAAACCTAAAAATCGATTCCTACACGTGAACTTGATTCAATGAAATAACAGTATGTGTAAACACTGTCTTAACAATCAGCATCATAAACTACGAATTTAAAAAAATGTATCTGAAATTGAGTGGAGGTATAGAAAACCTTTTATTTAAGATGAAATTTGAATAATCTGTGGGGAGTGTCAACTAAAAGTAGGAATAGAAAAATAATCTGTATCTCATTTTTATTCATCTGTAATTAACGGTAACTACTAATAATCGAAAGCTTGACCTTCCTAACGTATCTAAAATTATAAAACGTACTTTTAAAAACCCGTAGCCTTTAAAAATGTTCGCCAAAGAACACTTAAATAATTAATTTTCTTTTCGAGCAAAACTGTTTTCTCAAAGGAAACCTTGCCAAGTGGATTAAATCGAAAGGAGATGATACAAAAAACTTTATAAAAGACCGCTCACTCGGCTCGATATAAGTTGTTTTGACTTGCGCTCCGTTTTCTTATTTAAATACTCTTGATAATTTTATGAAAATATTTTTCTTTGGCTCCAGTTATCGTTGTGCTCAAACTATCATTTTCAAATTGTATATTACTAGTAGGTGTCAAATTTTTATCCCTAAAACATGCTTAAAAGCAGTTGCTAAATACATTTTGAGGGCATTTCTATTGATTTAAACATTTATTTATTAAATAAAAGTACATTGGTATCTTAAATACATAAGAACGATGATCCTGCAGAAGTATAAACAGTGTTGCAGTGATCAACGTCCTGCCTTGTGTTAATATTTGTTTATGTATGGTCCAGTTTGTGTGTGTGTGTGTGAGCGTGCTTGCGTGCGTGCGTGCGTGTATGTGTGTATGTGTACACGGATATATACTGTGATTAGAAGAAGAATAATTTTTATACATATGTCGGAGTGCAGTAGTCTGTGGAACGCTGGCGCCATCTATCTATCGTTGTGGGACAGAGTCCATTGTGACAATCTGGCGTGCGTCTCTCTAGTTCTTGGAGTGACCGCCCGCCGGTGTGGTCGTTTATTGAAACTGCCGCGTTCCTAGCGTTATCGGGAATATTAAACGATTGGACATTACAATCTGAGTTAATTAATAAAGTGTTTGATTGCACCCACATTACCCACCAAAGCCCACAGTATGGTCATTTAATTATGAATGCCACTAACGATGATGTCGGCGGAGAACCCTATGCAAGGGCAATGCATAAAGCATAAGGATGCTTTATGCTCCTTCTCTCTTATTCTCCGATGTATATAAGTTGATATGTTATACACATTGTTCACTTTTGTATTAAATAGACTGTATTTAAGATTGTAATGAAAGTCAAAAACAATAATATATACCATTACCTAATAATTCATATATTTATTTATTCTATTTATGAAATGCATAGATAGAAAAAAACTCTTTGGTGCATGCTTCATTCATACACTACTTTACAAGCTAAATATTATAATCCCGACAGTGCCACCCTCGTACTTCCCGATCTTGTATATACATATATTGGGACATCTGGATCAAATAAAACAATTGTTGACTCCATTTGAATACACACACAAAATGAGTTTCAGCCGTTTCGGAAGATTTCAGTGACATACACAGGAGCGGAAGAATTATATATTATTTTATAAAGTGGCCATGTACGCAAATGTTGGAGTAATATAAGAAATTAATGTAATAAAAATAAATTGTTCGTTATTGTTCAACTTAGTTTGCGTGTTAAAAAGTTGATAACTGATCTCTACTTGTTTTTGAACACGATTTCAGAGGGTTTGTTGACAATAGTTATTGCAGGACACGCGGTTAGGCCAGTAATGTTTTTCACGTATCACTGTTTAAATAGTTCAAATAATTATTGTTATTTACAATTAATTATGCTTGGAAGCCATGTTGGTCAAGTGGTAACACGGGTGTTTAAATCTTAAGCAGGCAAGTTTCTCTGTATAAAAACGAATGCGTTTTAGTATGGTTCAAAATTCATCATTTTGATGAAAATATATCGAACTATAACTCGCATATCGAAGGATAAAGTCTGGGGTAAGTGTAGTATGTATAGTGCAAGTTAAGCCTCATGATAACAGCGCGATGGGTCCTAAATTCAAAAATCTTCTCTCTAATGGGTAAGGAGGCTTATGCCTAACTGTGGAAAGACAACTGGCAGTTACTTTTTTCCCTTCATGAGTTTTTCTCGCACAGTCTAAAATTAAGAAATGAAAAATAATTTTTTTTTCACAAATAAACGGAAAGGTACGCAGCAGCCTATTAGCGTCTCATTGTTGGGTTCAGGCCTTCTCACTCATACGAGAGAGGGTTTTTAGAGCATTCACCCACCACGCTATTTCACTGTCGATTAGCAGGCATAGTACACAAGTGCACTCTATATTCCTTGATGGTACGGGAATCCGCCACGACCGGAGAGAGATCAGGCGCAAGACCTACGGTTTCAGGTGCTCTCCGAGGCACGGGGGGTGTGGAACACACCGCTAACTTCCCAACCTCGGGTAAATATTGAATAATCTTAGTCGAATATGTTAATCACTAGACGAAGAAAACAGGCAACTAAAAAGTAATTTTAATTAATACATCGACGCCGAAAAGCAAAAACGTAGTAACCTAAAAATATATAATTTTATAAACTTTTTAAGAACTTCTTTTATAAAAACAAAAAAATATATAACCAACGTATTTATCGGGTAGAGTTATCATTTTTGGACAATATATTTTAATTTCATAAAGTTTTTATCTAATAATATATGCGGCTTATATATAAATTATATTTCTAATTGTGACCTATGAAATCGAATGCTAAGCATAAGTATACCAAAGTATATCAATTAAAACTTTCTTCATTAAATAGCAACCCTAAGGCCGACTTGCGATGTTATCACTAAGAACTGTCTGCCCGATAACAGAAATGTTGAGGAGACGTCGTTCCTTTACTATATAGCTCATAGCCTGGTGACAACTTTAAGGATGTCTGAAGTTTTTATCGTGCCGTGCTCTATCTTTCCTTGTCACTATTTACTGTAGTAATATATTTTCCTTTATAACTAGTTCTGATAATCTTGATATTGCAAATGTTTTATATAAAGAGAATGTATGCTTTTGTATTTCAAACTTATTTCCACCCACACTTTCACTTTTCACTATTCAGTTCAGGGAAGTTGAACGGCTTTTATATTGCTTCTATACTCATGTGAACTGAACACTTTTTAACATCTTGGACTGATTTTGATGAATTTAGGAATGACTTAGATTGAAAATTGGATTCGACAAATACCGGATTTCTCTACATTTCCTTGGAATCGGACACTACGCGGGTGATACTGCAGAAAACAGCTAGTAATTTACGAAATACTAAAAAAATGTTTTATAATAAATCAAATGTAATCAAAAATAATCTAAATTATACGTTACAAAAGTAAGTAAAGTGATATTTCTCTTGGCCACGGCATCACGCGTGAACGACTAGAGAAATTTTGTTTATTCTTTTTTTTTTAATTCTTATAATCAGGTGAAGGTTTTTCATGAACGAAAGTCAAAATTAAGAAAATTACGTCGAACATGAGAAAATTTGGGAATATAGACCATATTTGTAATGTAACCTTCTTAGTGTTTTTGACAATATAAACTTTTATGCACCTCATATAACTTAAGAAATAAAAACAAAATGCTGTAGATTCTAGTAGGCAACATAAAATTGGCAATTCAAGGGTAACCTTTACGTTTCCTTAGCAAACTTCCAGACAAAGTTACAAAGATGTCTCTTAATAAATTTATCTCTTTTGTTTAAAAAAAGTAATTGCGACATCATTCTATAATTTGAAGGACTACTTAGAAGACAAAAAAAACGTGGGAATGAATGACTTGCTCTATGTAAAATAGATTAAAAATATCTGTTGTAATGATTATGACAAAAAAAACATACACCCGACTGAGTTTGTTGTGGGCTCATCTCAGATCTGCGCGAAGGAACCCTCGTAACTTTAGATTGTAAGTCGTTCTTTAATGATATCATATTACCAGTCGTACATTTGAATAATATATAAAATAACGATATTAGACGACTCAAAAGTGCTGTAAAGGCCTATTTGAATAAAGATATTATGAGTTTGAGTTTAAATATAACCTTGTGGTGTTTAACATCGTTGACAGCGATTGATAGATGCACGATGCAAATAATTGACTACATTTTATTATATTTAATTATAAATATAAATCGACACATAAATTGCAAGGGCAGTCGCTAAATGTTTGTAACGTGCGCCTGTTCCTGTGTCGGTTTTGTCGGTATGTTTAAATTAGTATAAACACTTTGTTTACTCTTAATAGAAAAAAATCATAGAGTTTACTAAGACTGAACAAAGTTTGTCGAGTTAGCTAGTCTTGAATAAAAATCGCGAGAACCTAAGAAAACATTGTGCTATTTAATTTTACTGAAGACCTTTCGTGTGGAGTTTCGTGTTATATTTTCAAAGCTTGGTCAATTCTCGTTCAAAGCACTCTTACCTGTTATACCGGGCCATATCTGAACAAGTGTAACATGTGCAGCCCGTTTTATATTTCATAGAACTTGTCTCGATAACGTAATATGCACGGGCGACAGTTACGAATGACGAATTGAAGTGTAGTTCTTGGCCACGTCCCTGGCGTTCGTCCGTGTCTGTAGTGGAAGATAAATATTATTTCACGAAGTATTCCAGGATAATAATTCACACTGCTGTATTGATCTGCTATGTATTTTTGAAAATCGTAGAAGTCTAAACATTGTTAAATTCTTTTATTAGCTCAGACTCTCCCTGTTGTTATCTCACACCTTATTTATACTAAATACACTCTCTTTGCATCTCGTTATACATATACCATCGATCTCGGTACTTTTATTTGATCCGTTCAAGTTCATTTACCTTTTAACTAATAGTATAAGTGTTTGAATGAAAACAGTTCGTTATTAAAAAAATATTTGGTTCATGTTTGTATTTCTGAAAAGATTTCGTTTCTTTCCTAAAGTTCGTGCTAGACGGCGTAGATATTGACTTCATTATTTATATTAATTGTTTTTATTGTTAATAAGTAAGCACTCAACTGCAATCTTTTTCTGTCGGTAATCAAACCAGGGACATCTGCTATCGTAGCATATATTCTCACCATTATATCATCTCCCACCAACATGATTTTAAATTTTTTACTTCAAATAAACCGAAGTTGATTTAAATGTAACTTCTAATGTGAAAAGTAGCCTTTACTATGTCATGTGAACGTAGAGTTAAACTGAAACTTTTAATGGACTCTCTCGAGTTTGAAGAGACTCAAAAGCTAACAATACTATCGGCAGATGTATAGTAATACGTATATTCCTTTGTTCAATGCATAATTGAGCGCTATGTCAGTCTTGTTTACATTTCTCTTCTTACTTTAAATTATTTCCCTTTATGTTTTACACATTAGTAGATATATTTTATATGTAATAAAGTTCTTTAACTTTTGCGGGTTCCTGGAGGATATGGATAACATTACACTTTTTCGATGCATAAATACATATATAAAATTTATTAACCATGTGTTTAGTTGCGACACCAAATTATAATGTATTCTTCATCTAAATTATTAATGAACTTATCGGCAATAAAAAGTTAATAGGGAATAAGTGTCATCCACTAGAAGCTAAAAAAAATGGGACAGTATGAATTGAAAAATTAGTTATGATAAAAACAATCCTCCAAAATTAAGATATTAACTAAGGTCGCAAATAATATTACAACAGAGAATATCAGAAAAAGAATTGACTAAATGATTACGAATTCATGCCTAACAAGTGTTTTCCTTAATGATGTCGTCCTATTTAAACGTCACGTTTGGAAGAGTTACCTAGATCTTCTGTTTTGTATGGCTCAAACGTGGCACACTACTTCAGTGAAAACACTGTTATATATGTATTTCTTTTAAAGGCTTTAGTATAATTGTAATAACTCTCTTTAATATTTCAAAAAATTTTTTATAAAATAAAGAGATGAAAACGTTATCTTAGCGGATATTTTCCTGTATCTTCAGATAACTTCTTGATCGTTTCACTCTAGTCAGAGTGATCGTGGTCATCACGTAAAGCTTATTGAATAACAAACATATACAGTTCTAACTTAAGACATTCAAACTTATTGTTTTACAATAAGTGCAACGGGTACATATAAATAACGACAAAATTCAAAAACGCCATCGTGGTATGTGCCAGTTTAAACAGTTTTTAATAGATTATATTGATAAGTATGCATTTTAAATTAAAACCGTAAAATTTATAAAAACAAATAAAAACTAAGTTTATGCCGTACATTTTGACTAATTTATATTTGATTGTTAAAGCAAATTTACTTCTTATAGTTTCTAGACAGCAGCGTAGCGGTTTGCAATGTTTTTGCTTTCCTAGTATAACTAGCCATGGCCGAAGCTTTCCCCCAGTTTAGGCACAGAAAAAATTTGAAAATGCTATTAAGTCAGGGCGGCTGCCAAAAATGTAGACGTATATATAACACAGTAGGTGATATATCGACTTAGAGTACTATTTGATTTAATATGATACTCTGACATACAATAAATCGGGATGCCTCAATAAAATACACTATTTCGCCATTTATTTTGTAACCAAACACCCACTTTAAATTTCAGTATCACACTATTTTAAAACCCGTAATAAAGGCGTGGGAGAGGATCTCGTCCAACTGGTCCCAGCTAAGCCCCTTGATCTGTAACAGTGGCTTGACGACGTTTCTCCTTTGAAAATTACTATGCCTGTGTGAATTTGTGATAAGGAGTTCCTTTCTATTGGATACCCGAAAATCCGAATTCGACAATAGTCTATAACCATCAGCGTAAGCCACTTTTATGTAAATTTAATACAAGAATGGGGCCGGCCTTTTTGTGAGCTTTTTTGTCTTTTTATTCAGGACATCGTTCGCTTGTGCAGGAAAATGAAGATAAAGTTTGTTATAACTTTTTATGGTCGTTTTTTTTGTGTTGTGAAATGTTTTCACACAGCGCTGCCACGAGAGGCAGAGCCAGAATATCCACTAAAACCCAGCGCCACCCTGACCAGCCTGCGATGAGGGTATCAAAGAATCATTCTTTATACCCCTGTGGGAAGTGGAACAGAGTATAGAAGTCGCTGGCTGGGCCGAAATGCCCAATAAAATCCGGCGGAATCTTTGTTAACATGCACCCATTGGATAAAAAATATCCAACACTGAATAAAAAAAATCTATAACTAGAAGTAAAAATTGCCTAAGTCGTTAGTTCTATTAGGATTCTGAAAATGTAATAAAAATATATAATAATATATGTTTACGAGAAAATCATGTTATAAAGATTGAAATATATAATGTGATATTTAGAAATATAATAATATATCATATATAATATATCTATTTAATTTTCTTAATAAATTTAAATCTCGTAAAGATATTTTGCTACAAATAGGTAATTTGAAAATTACCCTTATAGGATAAGCAAAATTATATTATTATAATATTAAACGTAATATTTCGTATTGTGTATACCTAGGTGCTAATCCATTTAAATGGAGAAAAATATGTCTGGAAATGTAACAATATCTCATCTGAAAAGGCAAGTTACAGCTACAAAGAAAGGTATCAAGCGAAGGTAATGCAAAATTCATTTGTTGCCACCAAATTTATTAGATCATAAAATAGATTTAGGATATGTTTTGTTATGTGACACATTATATGTGCCCTATTACAGAATGCTATTCAACTCATAAAATTTATCTCCCTTTAAAAGTAATAAAAGAACGTAAACAGTTTTCAGTGTTTTATTGATAGTATTATTCAAAGTCATAAATAATTTACCATGGTTCATGATATACATAGATTATATTACAATAAATTGTTTTAAACTGGATACAATATTTCGACACCAATTAAACAAAAAATCTCTTGTAATTTCAAGATGAAAAGAAATTCACTTAAAATGTGTGTTACATATTACGATTAAAAAAAACTAAAACTATTATACTATTTTAACACAAGACTGAAATATTATGTAACTTAAAAAGCTAATTATTACACTGTAATAAATTATATAATACTGTACAAACATTATTTTGTTCTATCATCAAGTTTGCGCAGCGCAGATTTTTTGTCTTGATTTTTTTCAGTCATTGGTTTACTTATGTACATTTTTATTAGGGATCCCTGGTTATTTTCAAAAAGTCATAAAGCCTATGTTGCGCAGTGAAAATATTGCTTTTTAATGGTTAAAATTTTTTTGAAATCGGTCCAGCAGTTTTTGTGTGAAAACGTTACAAACATACATTCATAATTACATAAAGAAAACACAAATATTTCCTCTTTATAATATTAGTTTAGACATATTTAGTAAAGGTTTATAGGGTAAAACATTACATGGATAATTTAATTGAGTTGTTCCAACTTTAATGTTTGCAATTTAGTTCGACGTGTTAACACTTTAAACGTCAGCACTAAAACGGACACTTCATTACTACACTTAAGATACGATAATACCTTATCAATTTTAATGCGAATCTCTTTGGCTGGTTCAAACCTTAAAAAACGAGGTGTCGCGTTAATAATGCTACTTACTTATGAATTTACGTTACTTAGTTGCTTTGCATATGCATTATCAGAGATACGGTATGAATATTGATACACTTTTACCTTGTGAAGTGGCGCCATAATTATACGAGTTATAATGCATGACTTGATAAGGTATCAATATCTGTATAGCCGGTCTGTAATTAAACTTAAAATCAAGTAACATATTTAAAAAAATAAGTCAATTTCTACGACCTTCTTCCACTTATTATATATATAGAAACCGCTAAAGATTTACATGAGCTTTCAATACAATTTTTCGTTAATTTGATGGCTTAATTTGAAAAATAAGTAACTGTCATCCACTAAAGTTTAAAAAAAAAAGATTTTTTATTTAAGTGTGTAAATATAAAAGTACTTTATGAACTATTTAAATTTTCATCAAGATTTGTATAAACAAACAGTGTGAGCTAATAGTAGGAATAGTATAGTATTAAAACTACATTGTAACTAATATGAAATATTTTTGTTTAACGTTTACTATTACATTCAAAAATCTCTCTCAAAATCTAACTGTGTGTTATAAACAACGAAATAGACTCCTATTTGAGAATTTCGCACAAATAATGTGTGACTAAATTGTTCACCTTTAAAAGTTCTTAAAAAAAGTATAAATCTCTTTTTTAAAATTTTCTGACTATGAACTTTTTTATACTCACCGAAATTGTTCTAAAATCATGCATTATATATGGGCATCAACATCAATGGCGAGTACACCACTCATCTACGGTTCGCCGATGACGTGGTCATTATGGCAGAGACTCTGGAAGATCTCAATTCAATGCTCGATGACCTCAGCAGAGCTTCACAACAGGTGGGCCTAAAAATGAACATGGATAAGACAAAAGTTATGTCCAATATCCATGTTTCGCTCCACCCAGTCATCGTTGGAAACTCAACACTCGAAATTGTTGACGAGTACACATACCTGGGACACATAGTTAGTCCAGCTGGGTAGGTCCAATTTCGACAAAGAGGTTAACCGCCGAATCTAACTCGGTTGGGCAGCGTTCCGGAAATTACGGTATCTCTTTTCGTCCAATATCCCTCAGTGCCTGAAGACAAAGCTCTTCGAACAGTGCGTATTGCCAGTGATGACCTACGGCTCCGAAACGTGGTCGCTGGCTATGGGCCTCATACGAAAGTTCAGAGTCACTCAGCGTGCGATGGAGAGGGCTACGCTTGGAGTTTCTCTACGTGATCAAATCAGAAATGAGGAGATCCGTAGCAGAACTAAAGTCACCGACATAGCCTTACGAATCGTGACCTTACGAAACCTGAAGTGGCAATGGGCAGGGCATATAGTCCGTCGGACCGATGGACGTTGGGGCCCAAAGGTGCTGGAGTGGCGACCCCGCACCTGGCGACGCAGTGTAGACCGACGATATAAAGAGTGTCGCCGGTAGCCGCTGGAGCCAGGCGGCGCAAGATCGGGCCAAGATAGAGAGTGGGCATCATTTCGTGAGACCTATGTTCAGCAGTAGACGTCCATCAGTTGAAGCGACGACGACGACGACGAATACATTATTTACGAACTCTGTAGAAACCATAAGAGGTATATTAAATCTATCCAGGTTAGCGTGTTTTCATCTAAAACTGTATTGTTACTTACCATTGAGTGAACGTGAAATTAAATACTAAAAACTGATGTTTATCTACAAGTTTTATGTACCCTTTTAAATTTATCAGTGCGTAAGTGAATATGTTGCATACGTGGGTACGTGAATATGGATGTGTGTTTTGGCTGTCTTGATGTATGTCTATTTTAACTTTCAAATGTCATAGGCAAATATTTTAATGTAAACAGTAACTCATATTTTTGATAAGTAGCTTTAAGGAGAATATAAGAATTGGTCCGAAAAGCGGCCTTGGACAGCGATAAAAACTTGATTTCCTTTTAAGCTGATTCCACCGAATTTGTGTAATCGTTCCTTTTTTGTAGGCAATTGGTGAGACGAGGCGTTTCAACGATGATTATATCGAATTCAACTCGCATAATCAGACCAATTTCAGAGCAATTCTATCAGCTGATTTACATAAAACGAACCCAAATTGGTAATTGTCGTAATTGTATAAATTACTTTTACATAATTTTATATTTCCAAGAAGAGGCACTTATTGTCATTTGATACCAATTTTGCAGCTCAACACAAAATGAGTAGAAAATGTCAGAAACTGATATTTTACTTATTTTTATTGTATATTATAGAGGTTCGGATGACACATCCTCGTTCTATTACGTATCAAACTATTTTTTAAATAGAAATGCTTTATTAAAGTTATTGATCGCTTGCCAATGAGTTATTTTATAAAAGACAACGAAGTCAAAAATAAATCATGAAAAAGTCCGTATAATGTGAACTAGTTAACAAGATACGACCGTACTTTTTTTTTGGCATTCGGAAATATTAGCATCTCTTTCTTTTTAAGTCATAATGTGTAATATCTATTTCTATTCTCAGAAACTGTTATAAAAATATGTGTACAGATGAGACCAGACAATAGAAAAAAAACAAAAAATAAATCAGTTACAAAGTGACCGTTATTAACGGTGCGTGTATCGCGTCGAAGTTCGTTACGGTTTATTGTGGTATTCAATAAACTGTGAGTATTTATTTGTGATTATTAGTGTTTTTGATTATATAAGTGATGTAAGTAACAATGAAAACTCTCGAGGTAAGTTTTAATTTTTAGATACGACCTTATAAAAACAAGACGGCCTTTTTTCACTATCTTAAAGTTTAGCGCAACATGACGCTAGACGACCAGACGACCAGAGTCTTAATGTAATAAACAAATGATAATGATATAGTTTAACTATTAGCAAACATAACAATCATAACATTTGGTAGTTTTTCATGAACATTTATGTCTCAAGAGCCACTTCAGCGTCATTCTATACCCGGTGCTATCGACGCTAAAACATCCATGAGGGGCAGGCGACGGTTATTTCCGTTAACAAGCGCGGATAGTCAAACGGTTATTTGTTTATGTACAAATGACTCAAGTGGGAATAAGCTAACTCGACTAAACTGAAAACATATTAAAATTAGTTTTCTTCAAAATTATTGAATGCTGACCTACCTCTGCTTATATGAAATGCTGGTATTTATCAAAACATATGGTCAATTAAAAACTAGTCAGAAAGCGAATGCATGAAAAATATATATAAAATGTATAAAATGCAATAGTTTATTATAGATTTATAACAAACAACCATCCTGCTTAATCACAAAAACTTAGTGTTGCATTATTAAAACAAAAAGAAAACATTTTTAATAAGCAAAATATACTATTCGATAAAATAACATTTAACAGATTACGACATCAGACTTTTAATATATATTGTATAAGTAAATTTAGATGTGATACTGCGGTGGATTACTTATTATAATACCAGAATTATGCACAATTTGAATTGAAGATTTGATACATTACATTAATTTTGAACTGAATCCGCTTTTCGATAATCGATAATAAAATTTAATATGCAGTTTATTACCTGATGATAACCATGCTTACCTGACGCATACATTTTATAAACATCGTAATTTATGTTTTCAGTTGTTAACGCTTATACAATAAGTGTTTGAATTGCTTTCTAAATTGCCAATATCGTTAACGTGCATCATTTAATTGTTAATATTGGAGCGATCTAAGTACGGCCTCTTATGTGGGTTAATGAGTTTGCCAGTAATTCATACCTCAGCGGAAGTACTCCCCAGGTTGTGAAACTGGTGAGCTCAAGTCAGATGGAGCAAGTTATACGGTGTTTGTCATTTATCAAGTTTCATTTTAATGATACTACACGAGTGGGCCCGTGTGCATGCTCTTATATTACAATTTATAGAAACTGTAAGAGAAAGTAGCTTTCATAATACTTGGTGCTTCCTACACCTTTATTACGGACTATTAACTGATGCAAAAGCAAATGTATGTATAAAACAACATTGTTTTTATTATTATAAATAAAAGAAACTAGCTGCGTCCGGTGGTGTTACCCGCACAGTGCCTGATCTTTTGGGGCCACGGGGACATATCGCCATTAAATCATGTATTTAGTTTTGGTGATTTCGCGATGACTCAGTGGGTAACTGCGTCAATAGTCAACTGCCTCATTGGTCTAGTGGTTAGCATGTTCGACTACAGACATGAGGTCCTGGGTTCGAGTTCCGGGTCGGGCCAATTAAAAAATCAATATTGAGTTTTCTATGAAGATTTTCTCAATATTTGCCTGAATTTGGGAAGTGCCTCGAAGAGCACGTTAAGCCGTCAATCCTGCGCCTGATCTCTTTCCGGTCGTATCGGATTCGGATTCCCGCCACATTGGACTATGAGAATGAAGGTTGCAGGAGGATGGTTGGTCTGCAGTTGAGCAGCATGGTGGGTCTATGCTCTAAAACCCTCTCTCTTATGAGTGAGGAGGCCTGTGCCCCGCAGTGGGACTTTAATGGGCTGCTACTTACCTTTACCTTACCTTACCAATGAGTAGTCTTATTATGAAACGTCATTTATCAAAAGGTGGTACACATAAAGTATCATGGTATATACATGTATATAGAGAAAGTTAAGCAAAATCCTAGGCCATCTAGCACATTCTTCCTAGTCATTACAAATAAATAATGTTTTGAAATGTTTTACGTTAACTTTCAATGGATGGTGTAATATAAATTTATTTAATATATGAAAAAAAAACTATTAAAGGTAGGTATCATCCACTACAGGGATTAAAATTTATTTGAACTTGAGTGGAGGCATAAAAAATATTTTGTTAATGTATGAAAATTTACATAAAATATAGGGAGAGGATAGCTAATAACGAGCATTAAAACATATGGACGTGATTAAAATTTTATGTAACGAAGTCAGCTGTGATAGCCCAATGAGTAGACGCGTGGATTCTGGTTAACCGTTCAATCCGTGTCAACTACCGGTTGACATAATACTGTCACAACTCGCGCAATCGGAAATATAAGCATCTCTTTCTTTTTAATTCATAATGTGTATTATATGTTTCGCTTCTCGGTAACTGACGTAACAAAATATGCATAGAGATAAGACCAACTAAAAAAAATCAGTTACAAAGTGACCGTTACTAATTTGGTAGTCTTTTATGAACATTTGAGTCTCAAGAGCCGCTTCAGTGCCATTCGACTCGCGGGGCAGGCGATGCCATAAGGTCCGTGCGAGGGCAGGGCAGGCGACGGTTTACTGGGTTAAATAAAAAAAACATGGGCGGAGATACAAACAGTTAAAAATCAAATCAAATCAAAAAATATTCTTTATTCAAGTGCCTTTGCCCCAAGACTTGTGCCCAGCAATGGGACTTTAATCGGCTGCTACTTTATTTTATATCACATCAGAGCTAGATAGCAGATGAATAAAGGAGCCAATCACTCCCTTTAGAGACCATCATTTTTGTGTTGCGGTTATAAGAATAATTCATACGTCATCCCCCATCAAGGCCGTACAGGCAATAATTGAGTAAAAACATGTGTTTCTGTGTTCTATTGTAATAAATATACAATGGAATACAAAACACAATGTTTTGTATTAATGTTTTATTACAGTTATACAACACAGAAATGAAACGCTTTTGTTATATAAACTCGAAAACTCGTGTAACGGGTTATTGTTTTCGCATTATTTGTCGAATTCAAATAAATTAACAAATTAAATTTCAATAGATAGCCTTTTATGTTAGGTTTTTATAGAATATATGGATCGTCAATCATAATTTTTTTTCCATATATGTACCATATCTACTGACGACGATATTAAAGACGATTTCAAATCTAATGAAAACTCATACAAACTTTGTCGTTATCCTTTTTCTATCCATAATCATTATAAATAAAATTCGTGTTTTAACAGCCTCACTAGCGCAATTGTGTAAGTTTTCTCTTGGCTAAAAAGGGTCCAAGATTCTATTCCTTCAAGCAAATTGTATTTTCTAATTTAGGCTTAAGTTCACAATTTAAAACGCAACTCATTAAAAAAACTATATCATTTTTAATCGCACAATATAGATATGTATTCTTTTCTTTCACTCATGTTGTTAGGAAACTTATAGTTTCCAAGTAACAAACTCTTATATGAACTTTTCCTCTATAAACATTCACAAACTTATACGCTGTTAAAACCATCGCTTTGAGCTACTCATTGTCTGTCAATCACTGTTAAGAACTTAACCAAGTTCATTTAATAAGAGCAACATTTTCATACATTATACTTTGCATAAAATGTTTCATTAAGATTTTAAATCAAAATTACATCAAAATAACATTCCACATTAAGCCATTTATTTGGAATAATTAAATTGTGTAATAAAGAGTGTCATATATCAGAAAAATCAATTAATAAAATATTTTTTAAAATTACTAATAATCAATTGTTTTTCTTAATTATTTCTCTTAGATATATTGATTTTCATTACTTACCTGTCGGGCACCCATTGCCTAACGTGTGTTTTTAAATATTACAATATGTATGAGAATACCGATACTACCATCTTATTTATATATCGGATGTTAAATTTGCTTGTTTTATGTAAAGATTCAAATTACTGATTTTACATAGTTTCAACTTCCTACAAATTAAATATTAACAGTTCAACAAGAAGAATCGTATATATATCTTCATATTTTGATAATATTCATATAGTTTTTTAAACATTAACTTCTTAATTACATATAATTAAAGAAATTACATTCAGCGTCATCCCCTAAAATTTTAGGTCATAAACCATTTTAAATGATTATTAAAAAATTTTTCGTTATTATTTTAATTATTTATAAGTATCGTTTACTTTTAAGTAGTGTTCGTTCTCCTTAACTTAAGCGATCAACAGAAACTCCTGCAGGTATCTTCGTAAATTATTCAATTAATTGCGTACTTCAAACGCAAGTAATAAGACGATGAGTACCCGTTTTGTACAAGTTGTTGATTGTCAGCGATTTAAATAATTTACATGGTTCAATCCCATCAAGTCTCTATTAAAAGAACGGATCAATCCATTGATTAAGCCGTTTAATGTTAATTGGTTTTCTGTTGCGTTGTTTTATTTTGATGCATAATATCATGAAAATATAGATACAATGAAATTTTCTAATGAACTCAATTAAGTATATCACGCATACATATATATCTACATTTTAAAGGCTAGCACACGTAACACTCTCAAGACATTTTCAAAACGAGATATTTGAATTGTCTTATTCAACATATTAAAATTATTTATAAATTAATTTTATCTTGTGCTAATATCTGTATGACAGTATGTATGTACAGACTGAATAGTTAAATTAAACTATCTTTGATTCTATTCTAGTTATATTCCTTAAAAAACGTATTTCAACCAACTTGATAAAACAATTAGAAAGTACAAAATAACTTACGACTAAAACTAAATTAACAACAATGAATACCAATAATCAAATATTGTAGAAAAATATACTTGTTTCATAGAAAACGCTGTAAAAACGCTAAAATGTCGATAAATAAAACTGTTTTATGTAACGTACTCTATTCATATAGTGCAGCGATCCGCAGGCAAATTGCATTCGAACATATAAATTCACTATTACGCCTGAAATTGTGCAATACAATCTAAAATGGCACGAATAATTTTCCCTTTACAATAATTTTTGGATTTTGCTTCGAAATTATACTCTTACGTTATTTGACTTTAAATATCTTGAACGTTTGTTTTTATACATGTTACATTAATATAACTATTAAGTAAGTAGCAGCCCATTAACGTCCCACTGCTGGGCACAGTCCTCCTCACTCATACAAGAGAGTGTTAGTAGATCATAAACCCACCACGCTGCCCACTGCGGGTTGGCAGGCATTGTACACTCTCTATCCCTTCACTCTCATAGTCCGATGTAACGGGACTCCGACGCGACCGGAGGGAGATCAGGCGCAGGACCGACAGCTTAACGTGTTCTCGGAGGCAAGGGTGTGGATATATATATCGGACGTATACATTTTTTACTTTTTGAATTAAATGAGCTCTTGTAACCTTAGAGATGAAAAATACTCCGGAAAAAGATTTCAATCTATTTATATCAATAATATTGGCAAGAAGGGAATTAACAGTAAATTTCCAATAAAATTTATATTCATGATATTGAACACTTGGTGTAAGTAGCATTACCGTCCCACTGCTGAGCACAGGTCTCCTCACTCATAGGAGAGAGGGTTACATGTGAATATAATGTGACTAATTCAATAAATCATTTTATCGGTTGAACTTTTTAACTTCCCGCATCGATGGATTTAAGTAGACTGGTAAGTTATTCTTTTACGTATTTTTTCCAATGTGAAATGGTTTTAAACATTTCTGCAACGGGAGACAAGGAATGTGTGACTAGTAAGTTGTGTCAAAATGTCCACTGAAATTCAGCGTTACTATCCTCAGCCTGGAAGGGGGGTTTTAGAGACTTCCTTGCGCATTGCCCTTGATAATCTCAGCTGAAAACAACTAAGGGAATTTCAAGAAGGAGTACAAGAGTCGTTCATGAAGACATGTAGTGATACCCAGCTCTTGGAGGGGCATCTGTTGCTGCTGCTCGTTCTCTTTCCATTGTGTTCGTCAATGTAAAGAGAACCTCGGATTGCTGATACTGAAGTGAGTGCTCGCACCATTACGGCTGCTAGGCTGTCATGAACAAGTAACCCTGACAAAACGTCTCCGATATATACTTGAGCATTTATTTATGCGCATCGATAAATTAAAATAAGTAATCCCGAGAAAAGACTTTACTAACCGTTTATAAAAAAGACGATTACAAGAATTCGGTGAAATTTCAAAGGCGCTTAATCAGCTGAAAAGGAATGAAGTTTTTATCGCTTGTCTGAGGCCGCTGTTCGGGCTGAATCTAACGAGCTCATTGGCAATTCAAATCGAGCGGAACTACCGGACCGCCATACTGTAATCAATAATATTACATGTACGTGTTTCCTAAGACCCTGGCTTTAATATAGCTGATCGCGTTAAAAATGTATTACTTTCACTTTTAACCTTAAGTATGATTAAATATTTAGTACGATTTATATATGAATTAATTTATACTACGTAATAGGTGTTAAAGTGGTCATCCTTAGGTATCCAATGATAGTTTCTTTTCTTGCCTCATTGGTCTAGTGGATAGCATATTCGACTACAGACATGAGGTCCTGGGTTCGAGTCCCGGGTCGGGCCAATTCGAAATCGATGTTGAGTTTTCTATTAAGATTTTCTCAATATTTGCCCGAAGTTGGGAAGTGGCGGTGTGATCCACCCCCGTGCCTCGGAGAGCACGTTAAGCCGTCGGTCCTGCGCCTGATCTCTCTCTGCTCGTGTCGGATTCCCGTCACATCGGACTATGAGAGTGAAGGAATAGAGAGTGTACTATGCCTGCCAAACCGCAGTGGAGCAGCGTGGTGGGTCTATGCTCTAAAAACCCTCTCTCATATGAGTGAGGAGGCCTGTGCCCAACAGTGGGACGTTAATGGGCTGCTACTTACTTACTTACTATTTATAGGTGGATATAATTTGGATAAAGTGTCTTCCTTTACAAGTTTAGCAAATATATTTATATAAGGAGATAATTGTGACGAAAAAAGGCAAAATGTGATAATATGAAATAACGTATGTTTATTACAAAAAAATCTAGGAATTTAGTTGTAGAATTAAGGAAGTGTCGCTTAGTAATCATTAAAATAAATATTATTCAGTAAAATTTGTGTATAACTTGCTAGATATCAGCCTACCTGTTGATCTGCTGTTGAACTCACTGAATATGTTAGAAATACAGGGAAAGTAGTTAGTTTATGAAGATAATGGAAATATTAACGAATTTTGTAAAAGAGGAAATGGTATATTTATTTCATTTTCACTGCTATAATTAAGAGAGGAATCATGGTAAGTTTGTACGAATATTGTAAAATTTTTGAGTATAATTCCAGAATTATTGGTTTTAAAAAAAAACATATTCAAAACATATGGCCCCAAAGTAAAGAGTCGAATATAAAATCCTACCTTTATAAGGCAGTCTTACAAAGATAAATTATTTATTTGTGCTAAAGATGTGATGAAAACCCTCTTTCCTATAAGTGCCTGTGCCCAGCAGTGGGACGTTACTGGGCTGCTACCTTACTAAAGATGTGTTTCCTAGGCATCATTAATTCAACAATGCCCCATATTAATAAATGCAGTGATATAATCATCAAAATTACTATTACTAATTAAAGTTATAATATTGATTGTTATTTATTATAAACGGAAAGGAATTGCGCTTCAGATACGATAGCATGAAAACACTTCTTAATAAATTATTTTTTCCCTGGCCTCGCTGTTCTCTCACCTATAATTACGTATCTATCCAACTTCAGTTTTCTTTCTACTTGAGAGTTCGATAGACTAAAAATACTTCAATATTGGAAATGAAACTTGTTCCATTAGTCTTGAAGTTAAATCTAGCTTATTTACTGATCAAATCTTTTTATTGGCATTGTTCCAGATTGAGTCGACGTTCAACTAATAACTTATTGAAACTTGACAATTTTTAATTATAGAGCAGCTTTGTATCGTTTTGTACATTTAATATTCATGCGAAAGTTTATTTTTTTACAAAAATCTAAAATATTAACAACAATAATAGATTAAAGAGCATACGAGGGCACGTTAATGCGGATAATGTATGACATACTTTTAATACAAATAAATGATGAAAAAATATTATATAGAATTTCTACTTAATGTAATTGTTATATGATAATTATTATTATGTCTCTTTTTATATTGACCAACCTATAATATGGTTGAACTGATAATGTAATTATTGTAATTGTAAAGGCAATATAGAATTAGTATTAAAAGCAAGGATGTAAAAGAATTTGCGTATGTAGAGTGTGTAAGTTTTTATTTTATTAACCCAAAAACAGGGCATACATTAAGTTAATCATTCTTGAGTAATTCACAAACATACTTTCAAGAATTATTACTAACTACTATTTCATTTGAGACAACTAACATTTACCTGTAAAACAAGTACTGTTAGCGAAATGTAGCGCAACGGAAATACAGTTTCTCCCATTATTATTAAATTCCAGCATTCCAACTCGCAAAAAGCAATTATTAAGTATTATTCATTTCGTTCATAACGCTTTCAATGATGGCATTCGTGTAGCGAAGAAAATTGCACCAGCTAATGATCTTATCGTTTCTTGAATACAAATTCGAGTCTTTCAGTTGAGGCCAGCAGTTGGCCTATTACTACTATGTTAGAGTAAGTAAATTGAAAAGGCATTATGATTTATAGTGGGACTTCAGAGACTGGTATTACGGTCAGCTTCCCGCATGGACGTGACTTGAAATCGCTTCCCTCTAAATTATTATATGTAGTTGTACGTATTTTAAAAAGGACACTTATTATACATCGGAGGATCACTAAAAGTGTTACAACCTTCATGTATGGCTTTATTTTGTTACAACAAATCCTAATGATGGGCAAATATTCAACTTTCTGCAATGACCGGTTAGCGCTTGATTGTTGGTTAGTAATAATACAGTCTAAGATGGAAGCCCGCTGATTTATTAAGAGATAATTCAACTCTTATCGTTTTACCGCAGTATAGTACGGTGGTAGCTAGCCACGACCAAAGTCTACCAGCAATCTATACTCAGACAAATTAGAAAATCAAATTTCCTATATTTGCCAGGAATCGAAACCAGGACCTATCTTAGCGAAGCGAATACTCGCATTGCGCCAGCGAGACCATCAAATATGAGAGTTTAATTCGTCATATTGAATCCCAGTTATAGTAATATAGCCTTTGAATCGCTATATTACAATTTACATGGACTTATCGACTCGACTGCATTACCATTCTCAATCTTTTTAATATCGAGTAAAAAATATACGTTACGGTATAAGGATCTCTACCATCTTAGACCACATCATCAATTACTATCAGACGAGATTACAGTCAAGAGCGGATTGTTCAGAAAAAAATAATATCGTGTTCTGCTTCGGAGAAAAATTACTATGTAACATTAAAATAAATTTAAAATGGCGCAATAGGCCGAAAGTTTGACATGTTCATTTATTGACGGTATTCAATTCACTGAGACCATGTATGATACTAATTAAAATCACTGTCAATCGCCGATAACTGAAACAGGTAATTTTTGCGTATAATTAAACATCATTACCAAACTATTTAGAGCCATGTTGACACAGTGATGAGACACGCGGATATTCGTACCACTAAGATTTTTTTTGATAAAAAAGAACTTACACGCTTGATTGTTCATTGTAATCGATAACGTGCTCTTCGGTGAAGAAAAACATCGACAGGAAACTTGGATTGCTGTGGCAAATACATAAAATAACTAGCTGATGCAAACAAATTTCGTATCACGATAAAAATGGGGGGTAGAAACTTGGAAGGCACTACACCGACAACAAAATCCGTCTACTCGCTTCTGAGGAGTTCGATAGGAGTTTTTTTTTATAACTTTGATTAAACTAATTGACACTCATATTATATTTTTGAAACAAACGGATTATCACATCAAAATATCGATAAGTATAAGTGTTTTAACAAAACTTGTAGCTAATAAAACTCGAACTAATGTCCCGATTTGCAACCATATTGCACTGCATCGTATAAATTCGCTAATACGCCTGAACTTGCACGATAAAGTCTAAAATAGCAAAAGTTATTTTACCATCGGAATAATTCTTGGCATTTTTGACAGTCCAATCCAAGTTGCCTTGTTTTAATTAAAGCTGCTCAGTACCAATATACATGTGTGTGTGTGTGTGTTTTATGACTTTCAGAAGATGAAACAATCTGTATAAATAGTTTGAAATAATTTTGAGATTTAGCTTGTTGACATCTTAATTTTTATTGTCACTTGATACAGAATAAATGAGATGCTCAATAACTAAATAAATTTATATATAATAATCATACATATAAACTGCCTCATTGGTTTAGTGGTAAGCATGTTCGGCCACAGACATGAGGTTCAGGGTCGGGACAGTTCAAAAATTAATATCGAGATTTCTATTAAGATATTCTCAATATTTGCCCGAAGTTGGGAATTTGGCAGTGTGATCCACCTCCGGGACTTGGAGAGCACGTTAAGCCGTCGGTCCTGCGCCTGATCTCCCTCCGGTCGTGTCGGATTCCCGTTACATCGGACTATGAGAGTGAAGGAATAAAAAGTGACTTTGTGTACAATGCCTGCCTGCAATTATTAAAGCGTGGACCCAGAACGCTGTTCCATTGCGTGCTGGGTCCACGCTTTAATAATCGTCTCTCGTATAAGTGAGGAAGCATGTGCCCAGCAGTGGGACGTTAATAGGCTGCTACTTACTACGTAGAAATTCCTTGTCACGGTGTTTGATATCAACTACGTAATGGAATTTAAAGGTTTGCTTCGGTTTTAATTCAACGAAAATATTCATTTATACATATATATTCTCGTTCCGACGTAGGATAGATTAAATATATTGTACGTATATATATATGTATATATATATATATATATATATATATATATACAATATATTTAATCTATCCTACGTCGGAGAATNCGAGAACTGCCGAGAGACGGGCCGGACTGCCACTTATTGAGTCTGTCCACGCCGATAGATGGCGCCAGCGTTCCACAGACATCTGCCCACCGATATACATATATATGTCGGAGAATAAGAGAGCACCGAGAAGCATAAAGCACAGGGGCGTAGGGTTCTCTGCCGACATCGTTATTAGTTGGATCCATTATTTAATTTCTTATTCTGTGGGCGTTCATGGGTATTGTTGGTGCAATCAAACACTGTATTAATTAACTCGGTTTATAATGTATCAATTTACACAAACTCATTAACACTAATAGCCAGGAACGCGACAGTTTCAACAGTTGACTGTTCCGATCGAGCGCTACTCGACAACTGTCGAGTGACTCCCGCCGGACTGCTACCATTGACTCTGTCGACGCCGATAGATGGCGCCAGCGTTCCACAGATATCTGCCCTCCGACATATATATATTACGTGTGTACGTGACTAAACTCCTTTTAAGCGGCTGGACCGATCATGATAATCTGCGTATGAATAAAGGTTTCGATTGCCAATTCAAGCCGATTAATAACGAATAATGCGGCTAAAACCGATGGGAAATACTTGTTTAGAACAGTAAAAATTTGTTTTAGTCTTTTTTCATTATCAACAACTTACTTAGTTATCTTGTCATACATAAAATAAATATTTTCGGCTTATACATAAAAATGACCTTACCAAACCTAAAGAAGAATAATGAAATAATCACTTTTATATATGGATGTGGCATTCCTTAAAGCGTCTAAATGATTTTTTAACATTTAATTACCTCATTCAATACTGTGTAAGTATAAATTGTGGTCATAAATAGATGTCAAATTTACGTAGACATTACTTGTTTATGAAATTTGGCTTCAATTTCATTGTCTGACTTAACTAGTTCAGTAGAAGCTAAAGTTCTAAATTCCATGAATATCATGTGTTTTCCGAGCCCTAAACTCCTCAGAGGTTTAAATCCAAAAGCCTAAAATTTAGTTAGACGTGGGTAAAAACAATTACAAGTAACAAAAAAGGTTGATTCACATTTTAAGCAAATCTGACACTTGAAGGACACTTCGGTTACAAAAATATGCACTGGAAAAATATACATTGGGTAGAAGTTTCCAAATCCCTCTGATAGTTCATTTATTTCAGGGATTATATTTTTTCATTATTCATCCACTCATGAGACTTGATATTAAACACTTTTCAAAATGAATTCATTGAATAAATTTAATTAATCAACAATCGTATTTCGTAAAAATTTTGCAGCAACTATTGACCTTCAAAGGTTGCAAGTACAAGGTCTAAAAGTTTCTTTATAGGTAGTTATAATTAAGAAGTTTAAGTTCGTATTATTTAGTTTAACTATGAAGTGGTAACTAAAAATTACTTGTTATCTGCAAATTTAGTAAAAGGCGTTTACTATTTTATTGAAGGCTTCGGCCAAGACTAATTGGTACCTTATTTTTAAAGACTTAACAAAAGGAGAAACGTGATAAACTCGTATCACCTGTAATATACCATATTAGATTAGTTTGCGATAGCCCAATCTTGATCTTGATAATTTTATTTGCAATTAGATTTGCCATCCTGGTTGGCGTTTTTGTTTGATTAATTGCTTTGCAAGCACACACACACACACACACACACACACACACACACACACACACACACACACACACACACACACACAGAGAGAGAGAGAGAGAGAGAGAGAGAGAGAGAGAGAGAGAGAGAGAGAGAGAGAGAGAGAGAGAATTATCTCGACATAATAAGTTTAGGAAATCACATTTCCTAATTTATATGTGACTGGATTGGTGGGAGGCTTCAGTCGTGACTAGATATCACCTTAGATTTCTATTATCACTTACTCTCAGGTAATATTACATTCAAACATTCACCTGTCTGCAATAATTGATATTTCATTTGATTATAATATATTAATAGACTTATACGCTTTTTATTAATGAAAATAGACAAAGGATTAAGTGAAAAATGGAGCGACCGAGGGCGGTCCAGTTAAACTTGTATTAAACTAGTTGCGAGTTATTTAGTCTGGCTTATGGTTTATATTGCACTGACTTTAAATTTGCGCATAAAGTTTCACCAGGAGTTGGCCTTTTTTAAATTTAGATTCCAAATAGTCTCGTTGCTTAATACTTCTTTATTTCAATGGAAAATACGTGTGTTAATTTGTTATTTATAAAATTTTCATAAAGTTTTATCAATTCTTCGTTCACATTAATAAAATAGAGATTATTATTAGTAGATAAATGTGATTCTTTATGAGTAATCCTTCTGTTTTCACGTTGGAGGACGACGATCAAAAAGTCAGGTAGTACAAGCAAGAGTAAAATAACAATTTTAGTTAAGTGAAGCGGTGTTTTTCTATACATCTATACTTTTAAACTTTCTATTGTAATTTGAATTTAAATAGGCACCGGATCGCATCGCGAACTTCGGGCAAATATTGAGAAAATTTTAATAGAAAATTCAATATTGATTTTTGAATTGGCCCGACCCGGATCTCGAACCCAGGACCTCATGTCCGTAGTTGATGTATTTCATTTTTTATTCTATCATCATGAATTATACTGTAAATATTTTTTTTATTCTATCATCAATAGTTTCCGCAGCGCACGCATGACAGATTTTTTGCGACAATTTTTTCACACTTTGGGTTGCATTAATATATTTTTTTAGGGATCCCTATTGTTTTAAAAGTAATATAGCCTATGTCGCTCAGTGGAAATGCTGCTTTCAAGTGCTGAAAAAAATTAAATCGGTCCAGTACTTTTAGTGTGAACGTTACAAATATACAAACAAACATATGTTTCCTCTTTATAATATTAGTTTAGATATATATACCCAGATGTAAGAAAAGTTTAACTTGATAGAAAACAATTTTCGTTACAAAAGAATATTTAAGCCATATTTTACCAATTACAATGAAACGCAATTACTTTAAAAGAACCCTGGTTTCAAGGTAGACCGGGATCCGTATCCGCGTCAGTTCTAACGAGCTCATTGGAAATTCAAATCCGGCCAAACCATCGGACCGCCCCACTGTAATCAATAATATTACATGTACGTGTTTCCTGAAGCCGTGGCTTCAAGACCACCGATCGTATTACACTCAAGTGAACACGATGATGCTGTTAAAACTTAGGAAATCACAGAGAAATATATTATTTGTACTTCTGGTATTGTAATCCAAATTTGGATAACATCAAATATATCATATTTTAGAGGTAAATTCTTTTTTATGCCTTCACTTAGATATTTTTATTAATCTCTCTACAAGACCGTCTATTATGTTTATCGCTATGTCAACTGGTTTTAAAGTTATTGGAGACATTTATATTATTAGCGATCCTTATTATTTTATTTGTTGGGTTGCTATTAAATCACTACATTTATTTATTATGCTGAGGTCTTTGTGGTTATATCAGTAAAACGTATACATGTGCTACATCCGGTTTAATGTTATTCCAAAAATTCTCAAATTTAATCAAAACTTCTGTTTAGTCGTCGTTTTTACGACGACTGTGATTGGTGGACTTATTATTTTGTGTAGGGATTTTTACAGGGGATATAAGAGATAGTAACATAGGAGAATAAGGAACACTTGCCCAGTGACAGTTCTCAGTTTGTATCAACGTTAGTCATTTTAAGTGTGTAATATAATATTGAAGAATCCGAGAATAGCATTACTTAGCCTACAAATTGGTGAGCGACCTTAAAAATATGCATACATAAAGGATAAAACAATATGCTTGTCCGGCACAGAACAACGTAAGCTGTTATATAAATGTAATTTTAATAATAATTCAGACAGGTACGTCCAATAAAGTGTTGCTTATTAATGAGCTTGTCGGCTGGTTGATTGAGCCGTTTCATAAATGTAAATTTGTGTTGAACAGCTTTGGTTTAATTCATAAAGCGAATCGGTTGTACAGAAATTGAATTTCTATCTGCAAAGTACCGCAGCGTATTAAATATTGTTTATTTTAAACTAAATTTTATAGTAAATTGAAAAAATCTTAGAAATAATATAGGCTAGAAATATTACATAGTCAAAAGCGAATATTACTTTACATACTAACCTCTATAGGAGAAAGGTTAGGTCCATTAATGTTATATGGAGTTAGCATATTAAATCTACATGTTTTGACTCTCATAGGATCTCATGACCATGTTGCTACGAATATTTGGTACTTGGTTATAAGAAACCTATTTAAAATAATATAATTTAAATGATTATAAAAATATACGTGAAATGTTGAAAGTACCTAAAGTATTTAAATTGATAAGGAGGGATACTGTATTCGTCTGTAAGTTTCTATAACCCTTAGACTGCCCGGTCGCATTTAATTGGCCCCCTTTATTTGCCCGCGCTTTTTAACGGAAATAACCGTCGCCTGTCCTGCCTCGCACGGACGGTCGAATGACGCTACTAAAGTGGTTCTTAGGACTTAAATGTTCATGAAAGACTTATGTCATAATTTTTACGTTTAAACTATAAAATGTTATCTTCTGATTATTAAATCAAGACTCTAGTGTAGCGTCATGTTGCGCTAAACATTGAGATAGTAACAAAAGTCCGTGTATTATTTATAGATTTATATCTTAAAAATTAAAACTTACCTCAAGGGTTTTTATTGTTATTCACATCACTTATATAATCAACAACACAAATAATCAACAATAAACAGCTTATAAAATACCAAAACAAAAACTTAACGACTTGTGACGCGACACACGAACTTAGTAATGGTCACTTTGTAACTGATTTATTTTTCTTTTATCTATTGTCTGGTTCTATCTCTAAGCACATTTTATTACAACAGTTACCGAAAAGCGAAATAGATATCTTAAAACGAAAGAAATGTTTATATTTCTGATTGCACGAGTTGAGACAGAACAATCGTATCGTATCAGCTGGTAGATGACAGGCAGTCGAAGGGATAACCCATTATTTTACAACAAATTTGGTAAACGTAAAAAAGGTTCTAGTTAGCCAACCTCAAAAAACCATTCTGTCATAGAAGATTTTTGCGAAACTTCAACTATTTAAATATCGCACACAGGTGGAGCTCTCAAAAGAAAAAAAAAGATTATTAAACATCCTTTTTTGGTCCAATTGATCTTAGCCCATAAACTTCCTCAACCCATGCGCTATTTAATACCGAGATAATTTTTCAAATCGGACGAGTAGTTGCTGAGATTAGCGCGTTAAAGCGAACAAAGTCTTTGTAATATTAATATTGATCAAGAAAATATATTGCTACTGTATTTTAATGGTAGACTCATTTCTCATAGAGAACGTTCACACATTCGTTATAAAAATCAAATATATGTTATTGTTCTTTAAAATATAGTCAAAAAGTGTTGTGATAGTGATATAGGCTAGCACTTGATTATGATCTCACCTGACGTGAGTATTAACACAGTTTTAAATGTTAACGTAAGCGTACTAACCTGGTTAGAGGTAATCTTAGCCCTTACTATTGAGTCATAATAGTAAGGGTAAACTTACTTCTATCATGATATCTTTATCAACATAAAATAATGAATGTTGTATATTCACATACATCTTTATAAAGTTAAGATTATATTGAAATACAAATCAATGTCCCAACCCCCGCATGTTACCCGGGTTACGTTCAGTTAAAGTCAATGAATAGCCATTTATTCTCGTATACGATCTTTGGAAACCGCCTCGATCAATCACTTTGAAATTCGTGAAGAGGGTCATTAAGCCTCATTATAAATTTCTTCGTAATGAAAATACAAATTAAAGTCAAGTGAAACAAATCATAATACTTGACTATTCATTATTATTTAACTTTGTATTCAATCTGTTTATCAATAACTAGATGATCCGTGAAACTTAATTTTTTGAACGCGATTTTTATCACTGCAAAAAGCTTATTGTCCTTTGTAAAGCGTAGTATCCTGTGTCCTAGGTGTATATTTTGACAGCTCCCTCACATTCCGATATCATTATGATAGTATCATTGGAAAAGCCTCTAAGTTGTCTGGTTTCATCTCACGGCAACTTAAGACATTCCATGACCCTGACTTGTCTATTATAATTTATTTTTCACTGGTCCGGAGTATTCTCGAGTACTGCAGCCCCGTTTGGTGTCCAAGTTATAATGTGCATCGTGATAGAATAGAACAAGTACAGAAACGTTTTTTGTATCAATTAGCTTACGAAAATAATAAGTGTCGTCTGTTAACGTCCTATAACTCACGTCTAAAATTTTTTAAACTTATGTCTTTAGAAAGCAGGCGTACGTTACTAGATATGGTTCTATTTTATAAAATAATTAACGGCCTTATAGACTCTCCTGACATCTTNTTCTTCGTAACGAAAATACAAATTAAAGTCAAGTGAAACAAATCATAATACTTGACTATTCATTATTATTTAACTTTGTATTCAATCCGTTTATTGATAACTAGATGATCCGTGAAACTTCATCTTTGAACGCGATTTTTATCACTGCAAAAAGCTTATTGTCCTTGTTGCCACCGCCGCCTCAACCGATGGACGTCAACTGCTGGACATAGTTCTCACGAAATGATGCTCACAAGGCCCGATCTTGCGCAACCTGGCTCCCGCGGCTACCGGCGACCCTTCTTATATCGTAGGTCCACCTTGTGGGGGGTCTTCCTACACTCCGAGCACCCCTCGATCCCCTCTCGATCGCACGCTGAGTGACTCTAAGCTTTCGAATAAGGCCTATAGTCAGCGACCACGTTTCCGATCCGCTAGTAAGCACTGGCAACATGCACTGTTCGAAGACTTTAGTTTCTAGGCACTGAGGGATATTGGACGAAAACGTCTTCTAGGCCATGCGTTAACCAAATTTAATTTAAATCGGTTTAAAATTTTTGGCATGAAAGCGCGACAGATAGACATAAAGAGTTACTTCTGCATTTATACCATTAGCAACGATTTCTCGAGGCTTGATTTTATGTATATTATTAAGGTGTAAGACCATGGAAAATATACATGGTTTGGTGAGAAAGAAAAGAAATAAATATGGGATTGCCAATCGAATATAAAACGCATAAAAATAAAAAATAAATAAATAATTCTATACAGATATGAAATCAATAATATATTACTTATATCATTATCTCCATTCGACGACATATATCATAAAGTTATTTTTATAAACAATTTGAAACATAGTTAAATATGAAATTTAGGTAATTCTTATGAGCTTGTTTTTGTCACTGAATTAATTTAAGATTAAGATACATCGATTTTGTTGAAATGTTTTGTGTATTTTGGGGGAAACGATTTAGATTGACAATTCGATTCGATAAATAACGAATTTATCCCTTACTTCCATGGCATCATGAACTACGTAGTTGACATCCTTCATACCATCCATCTATACAGTAGGGCGTTACCACCCTGCCACCAAGCAAGAGATTTTTGTTCCGGTACGATGCCGGTGTAGAAATCATATGAAGTAGATTGATTGATTAGCGCGCTTCCATCTGAAACTGTATCATCACTAACCATCAGATGTGGTCACAATCAAGCGTTAACCCGTCAATATAAAACCAATTCATAGTAAAATATTAATAATGTCGACAATTAATACAAATAATTTATTGAAATCTCAAATAAGGAATTGTAAAAAAATACCACGTGTTTTTTTGGCAATATTAGAAATTATAAATAAAAATTTGTTTTTGAATTCGAAATTTAAAAAAAATTATGGAATATTTTTATTTTATATTTTATGAAAAACAGTATATTAAAATTTCAAATGACGAGTGGCAAATTAAGATGCCACATGTTATTTGTTAATTTTTTTTAATTTATTTAAATAAGACACCAACAGGTTACATTAATAATATGCAAAATATAAAAAAATAATAAAAAACAAAAAGTAATTACTGCAAATCCACTTACTGGTTGCCACAGCATGCAAAAACATAAAACTAAGAATATGTATTAATTAAGAATATTAAAACTACCTAACCTTTAAACGAAATAGCATAAAAAAGCTGCACTGTTTCATCCGTAAATTTTTACCCTTATGCGCCTAAAGAACTTTCACTTCAATAATAATATATCCATTTTATTTAACAACGCCAACGCATTGGTTTTATCCTTTTCAAAAAAGTGCTCTGCGAAGTTTTCACTTCAATAATACAATTTTAATAAGATTTTTATTGAAATTATAAGATATATTTCAGTCATACCTAGAAATGTTAGTAAGGCTGGGAAAAGGTTAAACCCGTCAATAAATAAAAACTGTTTTTAATAAAAGCGTCGACGAACTAGCGGCACGGTTCGTGTCGATATTGCATTCGAACGTATAAATTCGCTAATACGCCTGAACTTGCACGATAAAGTCTAAAATCGCGAAAGTTATTTTACCGTCGGAATAACTCTTGGGATTTTTGACAGGCCAATCGAAGTTCGCCAGTAGGCTTTGCCGTGTTTTAATTAACAAACTGTAGCAGAATAGGGCGATGCGAACATACACTAACATTATTATGAAACGTACAAAATATAAAGGAGTAGCTCTTCTAGAACGTGGTTTAGCGTTTAATCTCCTTTCACAACTAAAAGGTGGTTAAACGCCTCGTAAATAAAAATGTATATGATGAACGCAAGACTGGTTAATAAGGTGATTGTTACAGTATACGTTGGTTGGTTCCTTTGTAAATGGAAAGTCTACTATTACAAAAAATATTACAAAATACATATAAAGGGAAATGATCTGACCAGTTAACGTTTTTCTCCACGTAAATTCCTTCAGTTGTTTTTCTTGCAGCCAAAGTGGCTAGGCAATGGTCTAACCACTTAGTGGTCCTATGAGACTCACTGAGAAAAGTAAACATACCAGAGTTCGCTCCTAAGATATCTACATCCGCACAGACCCATTTTTGTTCTTCACAAAAAGACATCAGTTCTGTGCCGAAACGAGCTGAGGGGTGGGCATTATAGTCACCAAGCATTAGCACTGCCTCAATCGCACATTCTTCGATCACGGCATTCATTCTACTTAAAATATCCGTAAACTCACATAAGTTGTCTTCAAGGTCAATAGGCATGTACACGTTAAAGAGTAAAAGTTGGTACTATCGGACATATTTTCTTAGATTGACATTTTAAATTCGTTATATCTTTTCAATGGAATGTTTCCTATTATAGTGTTAATACTTTTAAAAGTATTTTACAGGTATTGAAACAGCCTATTATAAAATACCATAAGATAATAAAGATAAAGATGAATACAGAGGTGTGAAAAATGTGGTTTGATTATTGTATGGCATTATTACAATAGACATATGGTATCACAATTTTTTTTTATAGATATTATTAGATACGTTCTATAATATTGTAGAACATTTTTTATCATCAATAGTTTAGAGAAACTATTATCTAGCACACGCGACATTTTTTGTCCCACACCTTTGGATGCATTATTGCATTTTTCTTAGGGATCCCTATTTTATTTGAGAATATAAGATATTTTTGTGTGAAAACTTTACAAACATACATACATACAAAAACACAAATGTTCACTCTTTATGATAATAGTTTAGAAAATGGAAATATTTAACTGAGTAGTACACATTGTGTATAACACTTGCTGCTCTTGTGTATAACACTTGCTTATATACATGCTCTGTCTCGCGATTTTAGCTGCATAAGTGCTAATATCTTTATATGTTTACGCGTAATATAATATATTAATAAGCGTTTATAATACTTAATATAAACTACCAAAACTTGTGCACCCTTTTTTTGCAAGCATAATCCTTTCAATAAAATTAATGTTTACTTTTGAATTAAAAATAAAACACAAAGTAAACTGTCGTTAAACATCAATTATTCCAGACGCTTACAAACGAAAGTAAAATAAAGTAATTGATAGCTTTAACAATTGTTTATTTAACACTAAAAAGCTATAACTCACAGGTTTACAAGTAAATATCTTTTGAAAAAAAAAGCGATTGGAAAAGCTTCAGTATTTTATTGTAATTTAAGAAGCGTTTTCTTTATTCGAAAGAGGGTAAGGGTCACTGCCTGTGACCAAATTACGTTTTCCTTAATAAGATTTGCGTTCTTTATTCTTGACAGTAACCTAATATAAGTTACAAAAAAAATGAGTACTTCATTAAAAAAACAGTATATCTAAAAGCAAGCTAAAACAGATATTATGACGATAAGAGCAAGATGTGCATTAATTGAATTTTATTATTCTTACATATTTACAACAAAGTCCTCGTCTGCGTCTCTATATCTTTTTATTTGTGATAAGCTCTTAACTGATTTTCATGCAATTTTCACTAATAGATAGAGTGAAAGCTTTAGGTATATAATTTGTTAAGGGTTTGTGAAAATTATTTGAAATATAACGATAATGGTACGAATTGTCAGAAAAAATTGAGCCATCTAAGATTTTTCATCGAAAACGACGTTTAGACCATTAAAGTCTAACAAAATAATATTTTATATAATGTGACTATTTTATAAATCTACAATTATAAAACAAAATATGCAAATGCTCTTACTTTTTCGGTAACACGACAAGCTATAAATATCATCCGGGAAAACGTCAATCAAACATGTTTACGCAATTATGTGTATGTGATATTTGTTTCTTTTGTAAATAATTTTTTTATGTATTAAATATATAAGGAAATGTCAATTAATGCGTTATAATGATTATTTGGTAAGATCGTGTATATACAAATAAGTATCAGTCGTTTTTATAGACACTAAACTCCAATTAACGTCTTCAATGTATGTGCCTACGTACGACCTCTAAGTTATTAGTATTGATATTTTACTTATTCTTTGTTATTAGGAGTATATTATGCTATTAAGTTAACAATATGATTGAATAGTAATAAGAGCAGACTTATGTATGATGATATAGAGCATCGGAAGCCCAAAGGATTAAGGTTGAAAATGACTGGCAATGAATTTCAAATTTCTCTATATTTTTAACAGACTTAAAAAAAAGGTGGAGGTTATCAATTCGTCTGTATTTTTTTATTATGTTTGTTACTTGAAACTTTTGACTGGGTGAACCGATCTTGATGATTCTTTTTTTATATAAAAGGTGGTGCGTGTCGTGTGGTCCCAATTTTTTAAATCCAGTTCTGATGATGGCATCCGTGAGAAAAGTGGATAAGTTTTGAATTTGCATTAAGCATGTGCGCGACAAATGGATGAATAACTCAAGATCACGCCAACCGATTTCGATGATCCGTTTTTTATTAGAAAGGGTATACTTCAATGGTTGCTTCATGATACTTTAGTTAAGTTTTGATCATGGGATCCCTGACCAAGTAATGGAACTTTTCAATTCTTAGGAGTAAATTAACGTTACTCGACAGAATCGTTTATAGGCTATCTAGATATTTGAGTCACCTACCTTAACATTAGTACGGTCAAGTGATTGTTGTAGTTAAATAAGATCAATGAAACTCCTTTACGACTTACAGTAAGGGTGCGGTTTGTGGCAGAATATGTAACTGTACGTAATCAAATGGCAATGTGCTTGCGTTTGTTGCTGCATTGCAATATTTATAAGGTGTATTACGTGTGAAGCGGGGGTAGCCGAATGTGTGTGTGTGGGGGGGACTATTGCGTAAAATGATGTGTTGGATTACATCAAATCGGTCTCATATGAGCTACACGTTTTTTAAGTGTACCCATTCAGACAATTTTTTTTTTGTTTACTTCAGATTCACTGAAAATCACAGAATAAACAAAAATAAAAAAAAGAACCGCCTTCAACACACCACCTACAAATATATAAATATGCTCTAATAATATAAATATATTAATAGTTAAAAATAATTGTGTTGCGTGTTCTTTGTAGAGTTCTTCGTATTCTTATATTTGGAGTCGGTTCTTTTTTTGTTAATTTTTTTATTTATTTATTAAATTAAAAACAATTCTAATACCAATTTTATATTATATAATACTATAATATATTTTCAATTAAATTCTCCTATAGCAAAAATTTTATAATTGAAGAAACAATAGTTTTATAATGTTACATAACGGGGAAAGGAAAGACCTGATGACTCGAAACAGATTTAATCTAATTTTAGAACTAGTCCATTGTAACCTGCACCCAATTTGTCTTATTAGTTATTAAATAATGTAGAGAAAAATAAATATTTCATTAAAAATGTCAGAGGTGAAACTCCTTTGGTAGACTAATTTTTAAGTCTAATTTATATTTATACAAATCTAAGACTTTAGATTTTCGAGACTTGGATGGCAAAAGGCAGATATATTAGGAATTTAATTGTCATTAAAATATTAATCGTCGAATATTAATACAAACAATTGAAATCTCAAATGACGAATTGTAAATAAAAATGCGACGTGTCAACAGGCGACGAAATTTTGTCAATGTTAGACATTATTAATTAAATTTAGTTTTTGAATTTAAGATTAAGAAAATTGTTAAACGATGAGTGGTAAATTAGATGCCGCATGTTATTTGTAAACATGAAAACTACCTAACCTTAACCGAATTAACATAAAAAGCGCTGCACATCTACGTGACGCTAATCACGCGTCATCCATAAAAATTTTACTCTCATGCGCATTACGAAGTTTCATTTTAAAAAATTATAACAAATAAAGCTTACAGATGCAAAAAGAATCCCCACTGAAACTTTTCATTGGAGAAATCGTACTATAAAAAACCATGTAATAAAATTTTTAATGACTTGTACAGGAATTTATATTTATAAAAGGTTATTTGATTCATGGTAAGGTCTTCATCAACGTACTCTTAGTTTAAAAGCCATATTTAGCTAATTACGCCGGAGCTTGCGGTCGTCCGGCAGCCGACACCGGTGCAGCGAGAAAATTCCTCTCGAAATTGTCACTGAAAATATTAAAATGCCTACAGTGTGCATTTAAAACCTGGACAGTCCGCATTTTTTACCATGCGTGTGTAATAAATTGCACAAATTGATCGCGTTGTGAAAAAGCGTTGTTTTTGCCAACCCACATCTATCGTATATGGTGTTCGAACGCTATAGATTGATTGATCAACCCCTTTAATATTTCTCCATTCTTCTAACATTGTATAACAATGTTAGAAGAATGGAGAAATATTGAGTGAGCTCAGATACTATTCTTAAAATATATACTCAAAAAGGTAAATATCATTTTTAATCTTTTTACAATGAATTGTTAGACTTTGTTATTTTAGCATAAAGCTTTTGAAGAATTTATGCATTACTAAACATTTTGTTGAATACGATATATGTTAGATATTATTTATACAATATATAATATATATGTCGGAGAATAAGAAAGAAAGAAAAGGAGCGTAGGGTTCTCCGCCGACATTAATGGCATCCATAATCCATACTGTGAGCGTTTGTTGGGTAATCTTGGTGCAATCAAACACTTTAATAATTAACTCAGGATAAAATGTTCAATCACTTAATGTTTCCGAAATCAATTTACACAAACTCATTAATAATAATAGCTGGGAACGCGACAGTTTCAATAGTGGACTGCTCCGTTCGACCGTCACTCAAGAACTGCCGAAAGTCGACTACCACTATTGACTCTGTCCCATGCCGATAGACAGATAGCGCCAGTGCTCTCCGAAACTACCGCACTCCGACATATATATTAAATAAAATCTTATATATCCGTGATAATATTTACTTATACAGCAAAAAAAGTGAAATACACAATTTTAATACTAAAAATAAAAACAAACTTGTAATTCCATATTTTAGAGTGTGGAAATTACAGAAATAATTTTTCTGGTTGAGCATACACAATTTTACTAAGATATCGCGATCTGTTTTAGATTTGCCTCCTCATAGTTTTAAGAAATATGTCATATTATAATGTTGAAGATTATTTAAGTGATAGAAATATATGGAATTGATTCCTGTTGTTCACATAAGCAATATATTACACATTGTAACATACAAAACTACTTTAAAAAAGTAACCATTGAGTTTTTTGCCTATTTCTTCTCAGCGGATTCGACTTTTCGAACCGGTGGTTGATTTGTTACCAACAGACAGATTACTGACGATTCAAAAGTGCTTTTTGAGCATGCTTGAATAAAGATTATTTTCATTTTACACGAGATATAGGGGTCGCCAGTACATTTTTCTGAATACCAAGCCTAAGAAACAGCAAATACGAGAACAATGTATTAACTCCTATTAGTATTATTATTGTCTATAAAACTTTTGCATCTATCAATTAACATGTTTTTTTAGATTATATTATATTTATAAAGCGACATTTCGAGGATAAAATATACCTTTTAATGATAAATTTCTTCAGGTTTCAAATAAAGTTTAATATATCACACGGAAAATTTTATAACACGACGTAAAACAAATTTTTCATCGCGAATTTATTTCGTTTGCCATGACACGTTACACTGACGCTTAAACACATGCTGCGTTATACATTGTTATTAAAGTGAACTCTAACTTAGAAGTGGCAATAAAAGTAATAAATTTTGTTATAACAACCTACAATTTACTGTAGATATTTGAACCGTAGTACCTACTTAAAAACCAGGTCACAGCATTTGTACCTTCCTAGTGCACATGTTGGATTAATGGATATAGCACTATATTTGCATACGATTTCATTTTGGTAGCATCGATGGCTACCGATGTCAGCCCCTGGATCGTATACCTCAATGTCTGAGTTTCCTCTCGAGAATTTTGATTCAGTTGGATTCAAATTTCGACCAAATACCTATCATATATACACAAATATTTAAGGCGAATAAGAATATCAAGATACATGGGCCAACCTTCAGAATCTAAAGAATAATTCTTCTGCTAAAGAATAGTTGGCATATGGATGCCATTATTCCTTAGCTGATATTTCATAAGATATGCAATTCATGTATTTTATGTATGCAATAAATAATTTATCTCTAACTAGATAGATCTATCCTCTTTGAAATGCAATACATATATGTGTATAATGAAGCATTCGCTTCGTTAGAGGTATTAGTTCGATTCCCGGTAGACTAATTCTGAAAATAGTTTTGCCTAATTTTGGCTTATTCTGGATTGGAGGGAGGCTTCAGCGGTGACTATTTACAACCCTGGACGACGGCGACTGTCCTGGCGGGTCCTTTGCAGTTGCCTATCAGTGCAGGGTAGTTACAAAGGCATCCAGAGGCACTGAATCTTATGATGACCAGGTCCGGAGGATCAGGGCTCTCGCCGACAGAGCTCTGATCGAAATATGAAGGCAAGATCTTGGGTCTCCAATTGCGGATATAGTCACGGCGGAGTAGATCCGCCCTGACCTAGACAATTGGCTTACTAGGGTGTCTTGTGCAGATGTTGATCGACTATGGTTGCTCCAGCAAATATCTGCACCACGACGTAGGCCGTTTTTCATCGTAGTGCGTAACGGAATTTCCCAGCGCAAAAAATGAAGCAAAAAAATTGCGTTCTGGTACGATACTGTGTGGAAACAATAAGAGGTCAATTATCTCTTACCAGGTTAGCGCACTTCTATCTTAAATTCTATCATAACTTTCCAATGAACCTGTTTATGTCAACAAGATATCTGCTACGTCGACAATTATCTAAGACATGAATTATTATTTCTCACTACTTGACGTAAAATTTACGGAAATGTAAAAGATGTATGATGTTCGTAAATGACGTAAATAAAGGCACCATTCCATCTTTGTAAATATTGTTAATCTTGACCTATCATTCATTCCGACAGTATTTTAAAGTCATGTGTTTACTAGGTCACCATCAGGGGTTACGCTAAGCAGCAATAAAATAATTGGTGTCATTTAAAACTTCAGTTTTAATCCCTGACTATGTGAATAATATCTGGAATATGAATATTGTCTGATACTTTTTCTATTTCCAAACTTCTCGTCGTCTGCCTCATGCCAAAAGTTTCTTTTCCTGACGCTAAACAACACAACAGTGAAAACTTTATTACGAGTTTCAGTAGTTTTGTGTTTGCGATATAAATATTTTCATACAAATTGAAATTTTAAAATTATTTTCTTAAAAGTAGTTCACGTGATAAATACTTCCCGGATTGAATATTATATTTTTAAAGTTCCTTTTATCCGATGTTTTATAGACGTAACATCTTTTGTATATATATTTGTTATATTTGCGAGACAGATATCCATCATCCAAGATAATAGATAGACAGCGGCAAACTAATATGATATTGTAATGATGATGGTTTAAAAAATAAAAAATACCCGACTGCGTTTGTTGTAGGCTCTTCTTAGGACAGGGCACGAAGAGCCCTCGTTACTTTAGATTTTAACTCGTTCTTTAACACCATCATCATCATTATATTGACGATTCAAAAGTGCTGTAATTGGCCTACTTGAATAAAGTAATTTAGATTTTTTAAAATTAACACTTTAAGGAGGAAGATTAGACTAAACTTTTTTAAGACTCAGGTAAAAACTGGTACACATATAAAGCGCATTATAGATAAACATTATGTTACACGTGAGTTTATTGTCTTCCGTTAAGACGCGCAAACTTCCGGCGGAAGATGATGGCGGCCGACGAGAGGCGCGTGCAGCGATTATCGCGGCATTTTGACGGAGGAAGAAGAGGGCAGTGGGTAGTTAAAAGAGATACATAGCCAGACGGGGGTTTGTCTGTTGTTATCTGCTGAAGTGTAATACTGTGATAGTACGATTAAAATACAAATTAATAGTAACTCTTGAGTGTTTAAATTGTCTTCGTTTTAACAATTATTATACTATTCCAAGTCCACATTCACTTTTGTTAATAAGAACTAATATTATACAGAAAATAACCTTCATTTAATTATTAAATTTCAAATAAATAACATTATTTATAATGTTTCAAAATTAAAGCAAATATAAATCAAAGCTGAAAATTTTGTGTTCCGTCGTGTTATAAAACTATGCGAACTGTTTTGTTAAACTTTTCTAGTCATAAATTAAATTGCTACTCCAGAGACATGAAATTTGTCGCTTACATAGTTTTCTCAAACGTCACACTGAATTTTACTTATACGGTTATTTTTTAATATCTGAAAGTTTTCTTGCTGAAATTCAAAATTTAGGTTGTAGACCTTAATAATTTTTGTTATTCATCAAACTAGGTCATCGATTTCTTTAATATTATGTAGATATTAAAACATGACACTTGAAAAATAAGTGTCATTAGTACAAAAGGTAGACAGTAATAAATAATTTAACTTTCAAATACTGTCATGTCAAAATTAGAATGTTAAGTTTTTATACAAAGGGTTATATTGATATGAAATTGTGCAGTGTTTCAAAGGCTTATTACATATTACTGTACAAGCTTTTGTACTATTGCTATGTTTTTTGATCATCGTGTTTTAATATTTTGGAAAATGGTGTATAATCATGAAAAATAGAAACATCAAAATGACTAAATGGCAAGATGACCGTTATTACGTTTGTAAGATTTAATCAATAGTCGAATGTAATCGGATGTAAAATTGAAACATGTTTCTTTTGGTATGTAAAAGATGAATTGAATCTTTTATTTTTCTCTCTTGCTTTTCTTTAATCCTTTTAAGCTTTTATGAATGTGGGTTAACTTTCAAACGCTTTGTTACTAATTAAAATTTATACTATAGTAATCATTGAGCTATTCTTTCGAGAACTACTAGTAAGTAGCAGCCCTTTAACGTCCCACTGCTGGGCACAGGTCTCCTCACTCCACAAGGAGCGAGGGTTTTTAGAGCATAGACCCACCACGATTCAGGATTGGCAGGCTACGAGCTTTCGAGAACTACTATTGTGCACTTATAAAACATATCATCCTATGCAATAAACGATTTTAATATGCAATCTCCGTTTAGAGATCCTCGCAAAAGGAGTCAAGTATAATTAGAAATAAAGGTATAATTAAAAATGTATTATTTATCGGAGTTTTTTAAAATTTTATTTTAAGTTATATGTGTAAATTGCTTATGAAAATATTTGTATTTTAGTTCCTAACGAAACATTACAACAATACGAGTTCAGTGTAGTTCGTGATAAAGATGGAGATTACAAAGTGTCACACATTCAATAGATAATCTGATCGCGGAGGAGCAGGTATTTCTCACCAAAAACAACGAATGAAGACTGCAAAACTTTCATAATCAAATACTTATTAATATATATTAATAGTGCATTATTTTATTAACTATGCTTGGTTATTTAACCCATTACTACCGTAGCAATCAACGGCTTAAGTGTGGGGAACACGCTATTTAACAATTAGTTGCTCTAATTCTTCACGGAATATTCACGCGATGATGTATTTTGATGTCCCTTGTCATTTCTATTATTCATCAGGAGAAGCACTATATTTGATTGCTTATACTATTGCCTATAGAAATGTATGAAATATAGATTGCATAGTGACGTATTCTAGAGTAAATTTGATGTGTGTTTTTGAAAACCCCGCTGGCGCAATGGTGCGCATACACGCTTTACTTACAAAGGTGTCCTGGTTTCGATTATCGTCAAGGTAAATTTAGGAAAGTGAATTTTCTGATTTATCTGTTGAGTTTGCACTGGTTACCGTCAAGGAACTAATTTGCGTCCCAGTACAACACTGTGTAAAAACCATTAGATGTAAATCACTTGTTACAAGTTTGGCCAGCTTCCATCATAAACTGTATCATCAGTTATTATCAAGTACAGGTGAGGTTATAGTCAAACGTTGCTTTTATAGTAATGAAATAATATATTAGCTCACGTTTAATGTATATAAACGTTAAAAGTATAAAATGCATGTTTTGAAACCTCCGAACTTTTCCTGTGAATAATATCTTTATATTCTTTTAAAAATTTGTCGTGCATTTAATATTATTTAATATACAATATGTATATTTTTAAATTTGAAATTGATAACCTTTGATATTGATAGAGCTTTTTGCAAATATTAATACATTAATTCAATTTATAGTACTATCATCTATAGAATGAAAGGTATTATTTAAGTGTAATCTTTTTATTGTCTAAATACCAATATATTATATGTATTTTTTCTATTGTGTGGTTCAATGAAGTGTTAAATTAAATAAATAATAAATATAATGAAGTAAGTGGTAGAATTTGGTTTTCCAATAGATAGAAAACCAACTAGATATTTCGTTAGAGCTCGTGGTTCCAATACGCCCCTTCTGCTAGTTATTAATTGCACGAGAACAAAAGCAAATGACTCGATGGAGGTGATCCCGTGAGGGAGGGTCGACGTTATCCATTCAAGCAGTAGACGTCCAAACGAATGAGAAATATCCATTCAAGATAGGAGAATTTATGAGTTTGATTTACGCGAAACTTTCGCCTGGCCCTTTTGGGTATGCCACGTAAATAGAAAAGGGTCGTAGATTGACGTTTTTGAGTAGTTCGTTATTATTGCACGATAGAGCCGAGTGCGTTTGTCACCATTCAACGTATATCGACTGAAGTTTTATTTGCACTGGAATTCTAAATGACTCCTCTCGGACGTGGTGCGTAAATAAAAAAAGGGATACAGATTGACAGTTTCTAGTGTCTACTTCGTTACTGTTGCGTATTAGAGCCGAAGTTATACTTCAATTGACACTGTAATTTTAGTATACATATTAGAAAGAAGCATCGTATCAATTGAAGAATTACTTTGGAGTCATATGTAAATTGAGTTTATCACTCTTTATGTATGTATATGTGTTTTGTTATGTAATTTATTGAAGTGAAACTTCTTTAGGCGCTTGAAACACGTGATTAGCATCACTAAGATCTGCAGCGTTTTTTATGTTAATTCTTTTGAAGTTAAGGTAGTTGTAATATTTACAAATTCGTTTAATATACTATTTTTCATAAAATAAAATATAACAATATTGCATAAATTATCTTTTCTAAATTTTAAACAAAATAATAATAATTAAGAACTCATTTCTAATATTGACTAAATCACGAAGCATTTTTATTTACAATTTGTCATTTGAGATCTCAATAAATTATTTGCATTAATTTTCGATACTTCATATTTTAATGATTATAAAATTATTAACATATTTTCTTTTTTCCCTCCCTCTAAGTCTTGAAAATCGAAGGTTTTACATTTGTATAAATATAAATAAGACAAGAAAATTACTTTACCCTTTTACTTTACTTTAGAAGTTTCACTTCTTACATGTGTACTTTGTATGCACGCACTTTTAATTTTTTCCATGGATATAATGTATTCTGTTAGTACACTACACTTTTAATTTGTTTTGCACTTTTCTATCAGGTAGTGTCTATAATAAGTATTTATTGTACCTTATCTTATTTTCCCACTTAATTTGGGATTTCTACTACATTTGATTGAAATAATTTATCAAACTCAAAGCATTCAAATATATCAGTATCTACTCTGGTTATCTTCTTTCAGGAATTTGTTCATGTGGAATGTCATTTACATTTTAATCTTTCTCATATAACTATTCAATTGTGAAGTAGGAATGGAATAGAAACGTAATCCTCGTACTCTCGGTAGCCCAGACACTTAAAATTGAATTTGTCAAAATCAAAATAATGGAGTTGGGAAATAACCAACACAAAATGATTGCGTTCTTGTTGTCATCACATTGTTCGTTCTGTGCAGCGGCAGTTAGGTAGTTTTATCTCACACAATTTCAATTTTTCATCTGCAGCTGTCAGCTCGGCGGCGGCAGATAAGTAACGTTCCCGTTCGCGTCGCGTCCCGGCAGAAAAGTTGTTCCCCGCCAGTTTGTTCGCTCCACTTCCCTTTATAAACTTTTTGTATGAGCTACCCACGCGATATCAATATTTCTTACTATTTCTGCTATGTCTCAATCGATATCGGTGGCTGTATTTAGTGATAAACACTGCTATTAGATAGCCATGACGTCCCAGTGGTTAGACGCTTGGGCAGACACCATTAAGTTTCTCTTTACAAATAGCTCATACAACAATATTCTTTTCTTTCATTTTGTTTTTTTTTAGTTTTCTGTATTACTGCCTTACTTTTCTATATTACTTGGTCAGCATGTTCGACTACAGACATGAGGTCCTGGGTTCGACTCTAGGGTCGGAACAATTAAAAAATCTTGTGTTGATTTTTCTATTAAGATTCTCTCAATATTTGCCCGAAGTTGGGCAGTATCCACCCCAGTGCCTCGGAGAGCACGTTATACCATGTGTCCTGCGCTTGAGCTCTCTCCGGTCGTGTCGAATTCCCGTGACATCGGACTATGTGAGGGAAGGAAAAGAGAGTGCACTTGTATACTCTACCTACCAACCCGCAACGAAGCAGCGTAGCGGGTTTATGCTCTATAAACCAGTTCTCATATGAGTGTGGAGGCCTGTGTTCAGCAGTGAGACGTTAATGGGCTGCTGCTTTACCTTTTACTTATTGTACGGCTCTCGTATTATGTATTATGTAATGTATATTTTAAAAGGAGTTACGTTTATTCTTTAAATGTGCTTCAAATTAGTTTTATGTGTATGAATTACTTTCTTGGTAGATATTGTAAATATTATTAAGTTAAAACTTCTTTGCGCATGCTTGACTTGGGTAGTGAGCTCGTGAGTGCGTGGCGAGAATGTTAAGAATTGGACACTTTCTTAACAAATATTACGAATGTTAATATAAATTATATATCTTCAGATATTAGAACTATTACCAGTTTAACTGTTATTAATGCTCAATTAGTGGAAGAATGTCAATAGGATTGAGAATGCAGCAACAAACTTTCGTAATCAGAAGTTGGGGTCAAACCTACCTTATCATTTGGCGCCAGGCTTTGCCCGTGTAAGTCGGTGTAATTTAATTTGCTGCACTCGGATACTAATCCTTAATATGCTTATAGTTAAAATAGATATTTATAATTCTCTTAATGAATTTATTTGGTGACATGTTTGTAAGGAAAGCTGAACATTTGGTAACCAGTTAAACATCAATTTTGATATGGTATGTAACTACGGTACATACAAATAAAGATTATTATTATTATTATTATATAATCGAAATTACAAAACATCAATAATGGGAGTTGACATACATAAAGATATGGATAAGTTTATAATCTATCGAAAATTTTAAAAATTAAAAGTGCGTGCGTACAAAGTACACATGTCAGAAGTGAAACTTCTTTGGCAAAGTAATTTTTAAGTCTTGTTTATATTTATACAAATCTTAAACTCTTGATTTCCACGATTTAGAGGGAGGGAAAAGGGAAGATATGTCAGGCATTTATTTGACATTACAATATTATATTATTGAAAATTCATACACATAATTTATTGAAATCTCAAATATTGAATTAGGAATAAAAATGCCACGTGTTATTTGTCAATATTAGAAATTGAATTTTGTATCTAAATTAAAAATTTAGAAAAGAGAAGTTTAAGATATATTTTTATTTTATTTAGGCAAATTAAAATGCAAAAAAAAAAAACGCTNTAATATTTAAGTCTTGTTTATATTTATACAAATCTAAAACTCTTTATTTCCAAGACTTAGAGGGAGGGAAAAGGGAAGATATGTCAGGTATTTATTTGACATTACAATATTATAGTATTGAAAATTCATACACATAATTTATTGAAATCTCAAATAATGAATTAGGAATAAAAATGCCACGTGTTATTTGTCAATATTAGAAATTGAATTTTGTATCTAAATTAAAAATTTAGAAAAGAGAAATTTATGAAGTATTTTTATTTTATTTAGGCAAATTAATTTTATTAGGCATAAAAAAAACGCTGCACAATCACTTCAATAATATAAATTTACTAGCTGACCCAGCAAATGCTGTTTTGCCAAATAATTACTATTATCGCTAGTGAAAATTTAGCGTTGTACGTATTTTTATGTTCTGTATCACAAAAAAATCGTCAAAAAATCAAACTTTGAGGTGCATTACCCTTAACATGCAGAGGTTTGAAAAATATATAGTAGCCGTTTCGAAGGAGTATGGGAACGAACGTTGACACGACATAAGCGAGCGAGTGTTTCAGTTAAAGGTTTATTGAAAAGATTTTGCATTATTTGACAGTGTCCTATCATTGCCTGTTAAAACACGGGCAGTTAATTAAAGCTGTAGGTTCTTAGTTTAACTTGTTTGAACTTTACACCGATAACAACATTAATGAAAACTCGTCTACATTTGGGCAAGTGGCGGTGACAGGGGCGGTGAGAGCGCGGGCGGGGTACGCCGTACTGCTGGTCCGCCAGTCCGCGTCGCGCTACGGCGAAGCTACGTTGGTGCTACGCCGCCCTGAGGCTATCGGGACCGCGAGCCACATGTTAATAACAATTCGAAAGTCATCTGTCCCTTCCATAACATGAGAAGTGCGAGAAAAAAATGAGGGCCAGCAAGTGTTTAGTGGATACCGTGTTGTCATACAATTTATGTGAAGTTGGTAGCTACCTTTATATGGATGCATTATGGTTAATCGTATGCGGTCCCTTAGTCACTTTCGATGATTAGCATGACCTAGTTTGTGTTATTTATATTGTAGCGTAATCAAAATGATATGATGTGATATAATGCTATCAAAGTTCGACTGTTATTGAAATGTTTTGATTCATGAAAAATAGTTTTAGTACTAATTTATCTTTATATATCACACATATACTAATCTCAATAAATTCTACAGTAGGATTAACTATAAATCGTAATAGACACCATTTTACTGACACTCCATAGAAAACATTATTAAAATCTAAGTCATTCCAATATTTAGCTATAATTTTAGCTCTATATGTAGTATTTTACGAAAAATATCACTTTTTAACGCTGAGAAGCTCGCATCAATATATCGGGAAAATACATACCTATATCTCGTTAAAAGTATATTATGTTTATTATACACAGTGAAACTTTTGTTTAATAACAAAATTTATATTACATATTACTTTGTACACAAGGTTCCCCAAGGTGGTTTTATTAAAAAGATGAATTTAGACCACTAAACTAACTCACTCATAACATGCGCTTAATTTGAAATTTTGCAAAGTGACTTTTTCTAATATCACTACGCAGAAAATAATGCAGGGAACAGCTAGTCGTAAAACACGCTAACTGGAAAAACTTACGTGGTTTAAACGTTTTGGCTATTTGCATATATTTCTCGTTCAGGTGGACGATCGCTCTCATATAGAGGACCCAAACGATTTCGGTCACACTGCTGACAGTTGCGTTATTTTCCCCGCTCTTTAACTTAAGGCGAACGTCTGCATAAAACATATCGATGACCAAAAACTTCTTAAAAAACCGGAGAAATATTGTTTTAAAAAACCTTTAGTATAGTATCCGAAATTGTTAAGTACAGGCTGACAAATACGATAGTTACAATTTTTATTTCTATGAAAAGTTTTTCAGTTGTCATGAACAATTTTGCTACGGTTACGATGTCATTTAAAATTGAATTCGTATTATTTCCAAACACGCTAAATTAAACGCACATTGTTTTTACTGGCCGGATCTTTTCTTTCTAAAATATTTTTTAATTTCCGAAGGATTAGCTTTTGAATGGAATCTCAGATCTCTGCAGAAGAATAATTTACCCCTTATAATTATTTCTACACATCATCGTATCGGAACGAATTTTATATTTCGCTAAACTTCTTTTCTTTGAGGGTAACAAAGATCTGAAGCCGAAGTGTCCCACCCGGCAATGGCTAAACTAATTTTAAAATATTTAAATGATTATGATTCATTGAAATGTATCTCCTAGTAACTTAATCTGTGTTTGTATTCATTTTAAAATACCTTGAAAATTAGTACGATTCTTTTTTATAAAGATATAGTAAAAAAATAGCAATATTGTTTAATTTATATTTGAAATTGATGTTACTTGATAGATCAAGTGCCTATATTAATTAACATTTTTGTTTTATTATTGTTTAACGTTTTGCAAATCGATGAACGTTGTCAACACGAATGAAATATTGTCACTTTCCGCCTGATTCTAGCATGCTAGCGAGAGTTTAGAGCAATCGACAGAGAGGCGCGATCGGCCTAATTCCATAGTTTTTTTACAACAACATTTTACACCAATGTTTACTTTTGACGTTATCATGTAAAATTATCGTACGTAAACCGACAACAAATTTTTTATGGTAATGAAACTTTTTATGACGTAAGATGGAAAAACAAAAATCGTTCGTGCGTTACGTTACGCGTTACTCAGTAACGTAATATGAGATTGTATAAGCCAAAGAAGTTTTACTCTCTCCATGGTTACACACTAATACTCGCACACTTTCTTCGTATTAAATCATTCCACAGTAATTTTTACAAAGTAGCATACAAAACTTTAATGCAGCGTACATATCTAACTGTTATTAAAATATTTTACGTTTAATATTATTTTAAACTTTATATTTTATATTTAATGTACACATTGCTTGCTTTAAGGCACTGTACTATTTATATGATGTATACCCCCCAAATTTAAGGAAGGAAGTTTGGATTTGAAAACTCTAGTGTGCGATGCATTCACCTTAACTTCATCGCCCATGAGGATTTGAGCAAATATTGCTGACAGGTATTAAAACAGATTTTGAGGACTTTGTAACTGCTTACTATGCTGACATCAAAAAAGATTTTTAAGATGTATTATTGCTATATAAAACATCTATCTATATATAGCAATTTGCTTCTTGTTTTGTAGACTTAGAAACCATTAAACCCTATTGTCCTAGAAACGGTTTTATAGGATCAATAATACAAAGATTGTTTTTGATTCTAACTGAATCACTCGCCCACAACAAGATCTTCAAAAATATTTACGATTGATTTAAAATTTAACAATATGACTCGTTTTGCAATGAAGCTGATCATGGAGTACAGATCTCTTTATATTCTCATGGGATTGTGATCTAGAGAAGTTAAGTTGAATATATTTGTTCGTAACAAAATGACTTTATATTTAACTATAACGAGGTAGATGAACTTGTTAATATGAATCTAAACAAAATAAGTTAATTGGGTTTTATCATCCCATTCTTTGCACCATTATACATACGCAAACACATACTCTCACACACACACACACACACACACACACACACACACACACACACACACACACACACACACACACACACATTTTACGTGATCACACGCATACGCTACATTTAAAGACGGTTTGGAGTTTATTTTTTATTTTTACCTTTTATTTATCATTATTAATATTGTTATTAATTGTAAACACCAATAAAATTAGCGATTGTAAAGGAAGGTACTGACTTCTGATCTACGGTTGACACTAATTCAGAAATCAGAGCTCCAACTCACCAACACTTATTTAATTGATTAGAAGATTTTATTTTAAATTTATATATTTAATATAATAGATTGACATCAAAATATCTTAGGTTACTAAAATTTAAGTACAGATTTAAAAAACACGATAAAGCCGAGCCTTTTATAAATTCGGAAAAACTTTTTTTAGGTTTTAGTTTGAGGCATTGCGGTGGGAAGAACTACTTAAGCTTATAAACTTTTTCATTGAGCTGTTTCAAAGCACTTTTATCGTTGTGGCCAAAAATTTTTCACTTTTAGGAAATCATATCCATGCTTATTCGGCATATATATATAAGATATCCAGGTATGTATTGACTCATCACGATATCTCTTGAACCATAAGGCGTAGAAACCTAAAACTTGCAAGGAATATTCCTTTTGCCGAGTAGAGGTTAGCTAAGAACGGATTTTGCGACATTCCACCCGCAAGGGAGGTTGGTGTTAATTTAAAATAAAAATTTTCAAAATACGAGTAGCTCATTGAAGAATTTAGACGTATGTTTGTTATTTATAAAATAATTTGCCTACATTAATGAAAACGCTACCCAAATAATATTCCATGCAGACGAAGTCGCGGGTTCAGCTAGTTATATAATACACAAGTAACATGCATACAACGTTCTTATATTTTGTAAGACTTTATTTAGAATAAATGTTTCGTGATGTAATATGGTCACAAAGTCGTAATACCACCACGATTTAGTAGAGATGTAGATTGTGTAGATCTCGATTCTATGGGTATATAATGAAATCTCAACTTAGTGACCGTCTACATCGCGTAAGGAGATAATAATCTTCGCAAAATTTCAAATTCAAATTTCAAATTATAATTTGTTCATGTTTTGAAAACAGGTCACATATCTGAGAATATGTTTATTGGTTCTATTGTATTTTCCATTTAATATTGTAGATATATTGACAAAATTAATTAAAAAAATGCAGTAAATATTATTATTAACGTCTAATTAATTCATAACTGTAAGATTTTATTGATATAGATGTTTTTTTACATAACATATTTGAAAATACTTACATTTTCGCTTTATTACCTATAATAATATGTATAGGTTCGATACGGAAAACACTTTTTTTTCCATTATAGCTATTTATCAAACAAACTTTATGAAAACTGCCATGAAATGAATTATTACTCATTTATATACATACTACCACAAATATATAACGTCATGTTCATGACTTACTTTTCTAAGGTATCTGGTATTAATATAAACATTTTTAACTTTAATAAATTGTTTTTATTTAATCGAAAATAACGAGAGAATATGGTGTAAATCTTGTCATCTATTATAATAGATAATTTAGCAAGGTTTGCAAGAAACAAAATTGTTTTGCAATACTTGGAAAGATTGTTATCGTTCTGTTGATATATATGCTGTTAGCATGCACAAGGCGCTGACCTCTTGTTCGTTTTTATACGTAAGTATACTATTACACAATTCTATATAAATATTGTCTTATTATATAGGCCCCATGGCTTTACCCGCGTGGCTGTCAACCTGTAAACAAATGGGAAAATGTTTTAATTACCAGATAGTATATCCGATTATTAAAAGATTTCCCCATTTTTCAAGTCAATCGATACGAATATCAAATCAGTCTAACCATACGTAATACAAAGAAAAATTAAATAGGTATAGATTAAATATACCTTTACAATATTTATTTTCTTTAAAAACAACCTTGGAGGACGTTATTTTACATATTTTTGGGTAAGTAAAATAAGTAGCAGCCCATTAACATCGCACTGCGGGGCACAGGCCTCCTCACTCTAAGGAGGGAGGGTTTTTAGAGCGTAGACCCACCACGCTGCTCCACTGCGTTTTGGCAGGCCTACATTTTTGGGTAAAAAATTATAATGATGCATGCCGGGAAACGAAGCTTAGCTTAACTATTGCAGTACTAAATTACAAAACAGTAGAATACTAAATTCATAAATAAAACTAATTTAATTTAAAATTAGTGATATCGGATCAATTTATTTGAACAAAATAACTTAGTATATCTAAAACATCAGGGTATATTTGTGAAATTTCTACAGATGATATTGCGCAAATGTTCTTAACTTGTTTATAACGATCTATAAATTGTGGAAAAAGAAGTAAGGCTGCATAAGCAGCTAAGAAAATAGCTCACAGTAAATAGAAAGCGGTTTCAATGTCTTTTTATGCGTTCGAGACTTCAGACTTGGAAGTGTTGCATGCCTTTGCTTGACCTGCTTTAGATTTTCAAAGCGTTGTTCAAGATATTTCATAAGACAGACTGTTCGAAGCAAATAAAGAGGCTTCGTTTCAGAGATTTAAATAAAAAATTCTCTACTTATAATTCAATACAGCATAAAATTAGATTTTTTATCAATATACAATTTGGTGCCCAATTCTATTTATATAAGAGATAAGAATAGACACTTTATTGTAAAGAAAGTTTTTTTATTAATAAATAAAATTCTTTACTATAAGGTGTTGCTTTAAATTTAGTGTATTACTATTACTTTATATAAACATTGCAGCTAGTTCAACAGACTCCTTATTCCATCATACCATCAACAGCTTATAGAATTATAAACTAATCAGCTACTATGTAGATTTTAGGCTGAAAAACCAAAAATTTGTTAATCTAATAGTAGCCTTCATGAACTGCCTGTTGTCACATGATTTGAATATATGTTTATAAAACAAAACACGGCATTATTGACCTGTTAGTTCAGTTAATAAAAATTCTAATATGTATACAAAAAAAGAACACAATTTCGCTGTCTTTGTGATTATACGAAACTTAATATGTGAAAATGTTAAGTTATTGGAATTTAATGAAAAATGTGTCAATTAATATATTTTTTCAGGAAAAGTTTGAAAAGATACAAAAAAAGTTAAAATAATTACATAAATGGTGTAGATACTAGAGCCTAGAATAGTACCAGTCACAAGTAATTTATTTGATTACGCATCAGTTATATAAAGTTAGCGCTGTGACTTAGCTAATTATATTATGAAATTTATTCCTTTAATTTAATGTGCGACTGTCAATACTTTATAATATAGTAACATTGTATACAAATCAATCTGCCATGTTAATTTGGCCTTGTAAATCTGATGATAACTAATTAAAAACTATTAGTTTATTAACCACTGGTCTAGTAGTCAGTTTGTTCGGCTATGGATATAAGGCTTTTAAGAAATTCTCAGAAATTGCTCAAAGTTGGAAAACTGACAGTGTGCTCCACCTATGTGATTCTGACAGCACGTTAAGCTGCTGGTCTTACACTTTATCTCTCTCACATCGGACTATAAGAGTGAAGGAAAAAAGATTGCACTTGTGTTAGCGCGTACACTTGTGTACTCTGCCTGCCAATACGCAATGAAGTAGCGTGAAGCAGATCCATGCTCTAAAAACTTATCAGTGAGGTGCCCTATGCCCATCAGTTAAGTTAATGGGCTGCGACTTACTTTACTTTATCGAAAATCATAAGTTAAGCATATACTTTTCAAAACTTATGTAATAAAACTTTATCAAAAATCTCTGAGATAGATTTTACACCTTTACATTTTGGACTTATCACAAATTTAAAGACATTTCAGTCTGGAACATATAGTTATATCCATCTTGAAGCTAAATAAAAGCAAAGTATAAATTAAGATGAAAAACAAATAAAAGAGAAGCAGTATTAGAAATTATTAATATACTATTTTACATAAAATATAAAATAAAAAATATATGCTTTATGAAATAGTTAAAAAAAATTAATAAATGCTTAAACAAAAAAAAAATAAACCTACATTTTTGTTAATCAAAGAAATCGCAGCACAACAATTCTATTAGCCTTAAAACTTATGCGTGACTATCAAATTACATACTGCTTTAAAGAATAATCCAGGTTTTTATTACGGCTTTGTTGACTAGTTCGTTTTTAATTTAATTAATCGTGACCGAATTTACTTCTGACCGTAAGAATTAACCCTCCATGAAACTAGTAATTAACATCGCGAAGGAAAAATGTTACCTTTAAAATATCCGGTATATTTTACGGTACAAAATGTTGAGGCAAATATTTAAACTCTGAATCATCAAATCAGATATCAAAGTTTTCCTGTAAGAAGTATTTCCTTAACTTTTACTTAGGCTCATGTATAGATACACGTGGAAATTAGATTTATTAGCAAACAAGCGAGGAAAGTTTGTTGACTCACGTTGTTACTTCCTTCTCTACGTTATCCGGTCGCGGACGAGCTACGGGCGTTCGTCCTAATACAAAAGATAAATACCATAGCTGAACAAGAGAAGTAATTGAGATAAACAAATGTATATTCCACTCTATAACTTCGAGCCTAACTGTTACACATAAGAAAATTAACGAAGTTTGTCTTTCATTATACCTTTTCGTAGTCTATATAGGAAAAATAATTATGTCAGACTACAGTTTAATTTTGATAGCACTGTATTCATTCTATTTTCAGAGTACTCTATTAATTAATTACTAGTTATGTCGTACTTGATTAAAAATAAATTCAAATGTGGCGTTTAAGAACTGAAGATGAACAGGTCGGGCTACGATTACAACGTGCCTGTATCTACTACGTATTATGCGACAAACTCAAGGCCCCCGCAATATGAGCGGGGATACGGGCAACTTGCGCCGGTTCCTCTTTACAGCCCCTCCTCCCACCCTCTGTCCAATTACGCAGATGTGTATGAGGGTAATAACGATACTACACTCAGAGCGGAAGAAAGACATTGGTACATAGAAAACCATAAAAATTTGCAAAGCAACTACAATGGTCCTCATGAAGTCGTATCTCAGGAGACGAAAATTAAAAAAGACGAAGAGAAAAAAGCTGATGTACAAATCACTAGATCTGATACTACGCAAATTAGACAGAGGCGAAAAGAGGACCGGTGTTCCTGTGAATGTTGGCCTAGCTCAGAAAATAATGGCGTACAGGACAGTAGCGGGAATGAAACTACGAGGTCATTATCAGGAGTCGATATGGTGGCTTCGTACGGTGTATATGGCAATTCTCAAGAGGAGGATAGCTCAGGATTTGCCCACATAACAGAGAAAACTTATAGTCAAAGAAATGAAACTCCGGTACAGGGTGTGATAGTTAATCAGCAAGGAAACAGTGCCGTAGTTAGATCAGCCAGTTCAACGGAGACGACGTGTTGCAAGTGCAACCCATGGTCCTCCAACGCCCAAGCTGCTAATACGGAAGACTACTGCTGGATACATTACTGTAAACCGACGCTGATAGTGCTGTTGCTGTTATTTTTTCTAGTTTTGTTGGGCGTTTCAACAGGGTTTCTATTAACAAATAATTGTAAGTATTCTATAACATCTATTTGTTTTTACTTTGAAGTATGTTCATTTTTCTTAAATGTAGATAATTACTATAGAGCTACAAATATCTTAATGTCGATGTTACGTTATAAGTAATTTGCCAAACATAATAACAATATAAAAAAATAACAAGTACCTAATGAAAATTTGTTACAACATTGTGTAACCAAAACACCATTTTGTATCATATATATTGCCATTTATTAAAAGTCTATGAAAATAAAATGATCGAATAAAATCTAAAGAGATATAAAAAGAATGTTGATGTGGTACATACATAGCATCACGCCATTCTCATAGGGGTTGGCGGAGAGCACGTCCCTGACACGATCCTTGTATATCTCCTCCGCTTCTATCACTCACATTAAAAGTTCGCCGGTTTAGAGAACTCTTGACCTGGCCCTTATTTAAATTATCCTGGATGGTCCAGAAACGTTCGCCTTCCGACGTTCCCATTCACTCTTAATTCATAAATCCTATATGTCTGTCTCCTTTCATTCATTCTCTCTACGTGCCCAAACCATCTAAGCATACCTTCTTTTATACCACAACGTTCTTGACATCGTAGCATGTTAAAAATTTATACAAGATTATAGTGACAACGAAATCATCAACAAGTTTTAAACTTGTATTTCATTATTTTCTTACATTAAAAAAATATCTTTTTTTTAGATATACCTTTCCTTTCATTGACTCAATAACATTAGATTTAGAAGACAAATCTTTAAAATTACCAAAGGAAGAAATAATAAAATTCAAGTTTTATAACATCAAAATCAAAAATCAAAAATATCTTTATTCAAGTAGGCATATTACAGCACTTTTGAATCGTCAAATTATATATTTTTTCCACACTCTGATTCTAATATACGTCTGATGATGGTACTCAAGAACGGTTTAAAATCTAAAGTTACGAAGGTTCCCTTCGCGCCCTGATCCGAGAAGAACCCACAACAAACTCGGTGTATAAAACAAAATATTTACCATATAGATAAATTTAACACATTTACAATTTGGTGTAAAATAAAACAAAATGAAACACGAAGGGGAATAAACAGAGGACTTAAATCGTGCATCGTCAAAGCAATATAAATGATAAGTGCTGTTTGTATGGCCTACGCCCTTAATTCACAGTTGATTCTGCTGAAATGAAATAGTGAGGTGAACGAGTAGGGAGCGGGTGTGGCAACCGACGTTCCGCTCGTTTTTCTCTCTGACAGAACATTTATTTTAGTGGCACTTTGCCCGCCACGTCGAGGATTTTCAAATTGCACCGAAACTATAGGTTGAAATTTCAACACTAATCCGAAACAATTGACTAACATTTCTTTAATACAATGCATTACAAATATATTTAATATACATGTGTGTGTGTGTTATATAACTTTATCACATTACAACCAAAGCTCATCTCCAAAGACACTATCTTTAGGATGGCACCAAAATATAGAGAAGGCTTAAAAGAAAGCAACCTTTTGAGTTAGTGAAAGTGCAATGACGCTATATAGTGTAATGGTATTTTTAGGCAAGACCTCAAGAATAGAGTGAGTCTTCAAACATTAAAAAAACTAAGCATAGTTATGGGACTCATTGGTCTAGTGGTTAGCATGTTCGACTACAGACATGAGGTCCCTGGGTTCCAGTTCCGGGTCGAGCCACTTCGAAATAGATATTGAGTTTTCTATTAAGATTTTCTCAATATTTGCCTGAAGTTGAGGAAAAATTTGGCGGTGTGATTCACCCCCATGCCTCGGAGAGCACGTTAAGCCATCGGTTCTGCGCCTGATCGGATTGCCGCCACGTCGGACTATGAGAGTGAAGGAATACAGAGTACGCTCGTGTACTATGCCTACCAATCCGCAGTGGAGCGTGGTAGGTCTATGCTCTTAAAACCGTCTCTCATATGAATGAGGAGGGCTGTGCCCAGCACTAGGACGTCAATGGGCTGCTACTTATTGGACTCTAGAATTAGATAAAATAAATAAATTTTAAGTAGATAAGGTCAAAGTTTTACTACTTATCTATAAAATTAATAAATTTCACTCGGTACCAAAAGTATTGTATTTCTTTATTTTATCTTGCGCTGTTGTTGTAAATGCTATTGTTTGCCCAAAGTTTTATATATAGTTAGTATATAAAATAAATAAATAGTGTATAAAATTGATCTTTTGCTAGGTCTAAATCAAAATCTAGCTAAATCTTTTGGATTTTATTCGGCGCTCGAGGTACTAAATAAACTGAATTTTCGTACCAAACAGAATGCAAATAAAGCAGCATGGTAATTCAATTGATCAATAAAAGTAGGTTATGACAACATTTGATTCACCGGTAACGAAGCCTTACTCATGCGGATATTTGCTAAACTAACGCTTACGTAGCTACTATTACAGCAACGGTATAAAATTTTGAATAGTACTCGAGCTCGATTCGATGGATTGTCGAAAAGTCGAAGCCTTTTTTTGTCAGGTAAATTAATTTCACCTAGCTGTGATCGGGACTGATTCACGGTTTCCGTTCACCCTTAGCTTTGGAGCAAATGGCTAATCGATCGATTAATTTTCACGCTGTTCGGGCACAAAATTCTTGCAGAATATATGATCCGAGTTTGTAATTTACAGTATATGAGAAATTTTACCTAACGCTACGTAATTTAACCGCAATTTTGTTTACGATTAACATATCTAAATAGTTTAATCTACGTCGTTAAGTACGTCGTTTCACTTTGGTTCTTAAGTGATAAGCCTATTTTAATTTATAGAGTATTTTAAGAAACATTTTCTTAAGATACTATATCTAAAGTCTACAAAAATAAAGAAGGCAAACTACTTTACTATCTGATAATGTATCTACTTATAAAATTAAACATCGATTTTTGTGTCTATTATCTAAACGTTTAACTACATGATACATTAACAGAATGAAAATGTATATTTTGCAAGCCAAAATAAATAACATTTTCTTTATTTCATATACTTGTAGGGTTATAATAGAAGCACAACTACTATTTCATTTAGATATTTTTCAGAACATTTTTATTCTTTTATTTCTAAGAAAACTTGTTGTATGGACCAAGTATTTTATAATTGTCGTGTATACTTTACAATATTGTATATAGTTGTTACACAAGGACAAGTGACGTTGCGTACATTTGGAGGAAGAAACTGTACCTGTTATAACTTAATACAACTTAAATTAATCAAGCTTTGTGTTCTTTTAACAAAATGTATTGTAAGTTAATAATATAATGGAATCACGCAAGATTATTTACCCTATATCTTGCACAGTAAAATGGTTAAATAAATACCTCTTATTTGTACTAGAATAAAAATGACTAATAGTTGTTTAACACGCAGAAACTTACACTAATAAGTTAAATCCAGTAGCCGTGACGAGTGCAGTAGAATAATGAAATGTAGTAAGTTATTTCATCATAACAAATCACATCATTAGGTACAGCTTATAAGACCTCTTATTCATGTAATTTCACGTTTTACGAAAATTACTCAAAGAGTAGAACAGACAACATTCCTATTACATAAAAACTAACAGTAGTACCGACAATATTGCATTGAAAATGACACGATATAACATCACTAAGGTAATAATATAATTATATCGATTGCAACTAGGTATAATACAAATTTGCATATGCAACCTCTTTCGTAACTGTCTAAGATTCCAAGTTTACATAAACACTTTAAGAGTAGAACAGACAACATTGCTTAGACTGACAATACGACAGTAGGAGATTTGCTTTAATAATTATCTAATTTCACATTTTATGAAATCACTCAAATGATAAGGAAAATAATTGCTTGTACAGTGACACTTTATAAAATAGGTAACTAAGATAAAGTAATAATGTTAAGATTGTAATTGCGCCCTTTCATGTGTATTTGTTTACATAAATATATAATTTCCCGTTTTACAAAATTACTGATATGGTAGGGCAGACAACATTGATTGTACAGGGACTCTATACAACAAAGGTAACTTGGATAATTTTAAGATACTAATTGTAGCTAGTTAAGCCGCTTGATGCAGATTTGCTTACACAAGCTATCTTATTTCACGTTATGCATAAATACTCAAATGCTAGGAGAGGCAACATTGCTTGTATAGTGACTCTATATAACATAGGTAACTAAGATTAAGTTAATAATGTTAAGATACAGATTGCAGCTAGGTAAACCTATGCGTGATTGTGTCTGACACCCGTAATATCCGGTGGCTGCCCACAGATGATATCAATTTCAATTTGTTGCGGGCTATACTAGCTGCCTGGAGTCCTTGTAAATCGATAACACTTCAGTTTCCTGTTGCGTCCCTACCGGATTTAATCTCGGACTCGATTGAAATGCTCTCTATCCGATATCTTTTAAACGATTTTTTATCAAACACGATAAAGCCGAAACATTTCAGGAGGTTCCTGAATGATTAAAGGATAAAGAGGATTAAATCCGTATACAGGTGCACAATTTACTTTGTCTTTATGCTAAATTCAGTATTTTAAACGAAATCTGCTGCGGAACTTTTTACTTAGTTGTTTGGCATTTTTCTTACAATGTTTAACATTTTTAGTAAAACGAGACTAGTTAAAATTTACAAATCAAAAATTTTACTTAGTGTCTGTGAGCTTTTTGTGGCAATTGCTATGAAATGTTATAACATTTTATAGCAATGTGTGAATCCTCATACTTACAACATGATTAAAAATGACAATGCTTCGTGCAACCCTGCACGTTATGATAAGCTGTGAAAAATATTGTCGACATGCACAGATTGATTGGTCTGAAGCGAATAAAAATTTGTTTCATTTATGAACTATGAACTCCTAAAACCTTTTTAAACGAAAGTATTTTTAAGTTGTGTGATTGCTTGATATTTTGACCAATGTCATTAAAATATAAATAGTTTGGGTTTATCTATATGTACACGTAGGGGAAATGAAACTTTTGGGTATAAATTCTATGATACGTATAATGTTAATTTATCTTAAATATAAGTAATACGTATATTATGGTATACTATTAGACCCAACAGACACTTATACATATTATCACATACGTACGTCGCGTAACACAAAATTTTCCCTACCTAACTTCTTATGGCAATAAGAAGTTTCAGTTAAAATTGCTGTAATCCACAATTAATAGTTTTTAAATACCTAGTAAAAGGAAACTATCTTAAACATAACTGGTTATGGGGGAAAGAGAAAAATAAAATGTGTGCTCGCATCTCTCTTGCCACTACAGTAATATACGAAACGTAACTCTCTCTTTCTATCTTAACTAACTTGTATCGGATTTTTAATGCTGGGAAACCGTCGTGAATACGTCGAGTCCTCGGGAGGATGTTCTAGGTTATGCCGGAGTCATACCGGCTTAAACTCGGCGATGCTCCTACATCACTAAGAGACAAGGTCACGAGAATTTGTTTGACAGGCATTCGTAACCCTGACAGCGATGTGCCCGGTTAGGCCCAACCCGGTCTAAATGACCAAAAACTTACTCCGCAAGCCTCCAACCACCTCGCGGGAGCTCTCCTTGTCGGCCAACAAACCCCGCATCCGTTACCCAAAGGTTACTAAGGAGGGAGACGGTGATCTTGGGCCTCTCGCCTCCTTCCCGCCCTTCACCTGCGAACGGTCGAAGCGGTCGCGCCCGCCTCCCTCAACTAGATTCCCCATCTTCTTCCGCGTAATGACATATTCATAGAAGGGGAGCGTAGTACACCATTCCCTCTTGCTGCTCACTATCGTTCTAATGGCGGCGAAGAGCAAAACATCCACCCCGATGACCCCCACGAGCGTGGGACGCTAAAGCAGCCCAGGCTGGGCAAGCGTCGAGCATGTATTGGGCCGTGTCTACGGCGCAGCCACACTCGTATTTCGCCCGATCACAGTTTTCGTAACGCTGTCGTCACACATTACTCACCAAGTCAAGCGTGTGAAAATAATTTTTACTCCAAAAATCTTCAGATATAGATTTGTATAACAGTTTTTTTTGTAAACTTTATTCATGTGATGGGAGTCGATGGCCGTTCTACGTCTAACGTTTTGCAGCGATTGGATTCGTTTAACACGTGACTAGGCAGCGAGTGTAGTTTAATAGCCTCGTATATGTAAAGGACTGGCGCGGTACGTCCAACCAATTTGCAATAAAACAATATGGCGCCCCAGAACACCCCGGCCTGTGACCGCGCGTTTTGCCAACCTCTTGTTGTATTTTATATTTATCAGTACTGCGGGACCCATTAGGCTTGGCTGTGATTGTGTCGCGTTCTAAAATTTTATGATTCAAAGCTAAGGTGAAATAAAATGTAGGCAATTTAGGGCGGCGTTTCATTAAATGAAAGTCGTGATAGCCTAGTGGTTAGAGGTGACCGTTCAGTTTCTCTTTATAAGAATGAAAGTTATCTGATTGATTTATCTTTTCAATCAATCACTGTTCTTTTCGGTAAAGGAAAACATTGTGAAGAAACCTGCATATCCCGGGAGTAAATCTGGAGTATGTGTAGCCTACCAAACCACAGTGAAGCAACGGAGCCTATTCTTTAAAACCTTCTCTGTGAGCTGTGGCACTTTAATAGACTTCTATTTACCGTTTCACATTACCTTTTATTAAATTCGTTATTCAGTACATACAAAATTACTAAGTAATTTTCGTGAAAATTTTGTTCTCTTTATGTTTTTGAGAAAATGTTAGATTGTTTTTGTATAATAATGCACGAATCGATGGGCTGCAGAAATTTTCTTTCATCGCTGGTAATTTCATTCAAAATTTAAAATTATGTAATCATTTTAATTAAAAATTTATTCTATTTTTACCTATGATTTGTCATAGATTATATTGTACTTGTTGATACATATAGTATGTTGTATATAGTAGTTTAACGATAATGTGCATTTGTTAACGTATTCGTTTTATTTTTTAAGTTAAATATAATGACAGCTACATTGTCCGTGTAACAAGAGAAAAAGTTAATTTTTAATTTATATAAAGTGAAATATTGAATTCAAAATCAACAAAAATTTAATATATATTCCTTGATCAATAATTTCAATGGAAACAATAAACCAATGGAAAATTCAATTCAAAAATGGATGCCATTCACAATATAATTGAAACAACATTGGTATCAACCTACACTGTATTGCTTTAAACAAAGTTGAATCAAAATATCCGATACGTTTTTATATAAAATATTTACATTGTTATCGATATTATAACAAACTTATATTATACGTAATTCTTATATTTTTCAATTCCTAATATTAACTGACACTCACAGTACGTATACTTCTTTCAAATTTTCTATTGCTATTAATTAAATGTATTTGCGACATATCGTACAGCGCAATCTCATGAAACCTCAAGTTTTAAAGGCTTCATATTATACAACGAGTTTAAGCAGTTCGTTTACCATAACGTAGGATAACAATTAACTTTATATATTTTCATTTGTTTTACTAGTAACTACACGATGGTCAGGTTGGAGTAACACACAACCAAATAGCCTAAGGACGGGAAAAGATGGCGAATTTTCTTAATAGAAAATCCAATAAATTTGAATTTGCCCGATCTGGAAGTCGAACCCAGTTGCTCCTTCTCTGTATTCGATCTGATCTGTATTCGAACAAACCCACTTTTATACCAATGAGGCAGTTATGTCAGATAGTATAAAATATAAAAACTAGGGGTGTGCAAATATCGTTCGAATCGAATCGAATTTAATATCGATATACGAAATTCGAATCGAATAATTTGAATTATGCGAAATTCCGCTAATAATTCGAAATATCGAATAATTCGCGAATTAATGAAATATCTCTGGATTTTCAATTGTTTTTATTTAAATAATTTAAATCGTTCATTGAAATATTCGACATACGAATAATATACTTTTCGTTTAAAGATCAATTATCCAGAGAATAAAATTGCTCATTTTCAATATATGTTCATCTCTGTAGATGCTGTAAAAAATCTAGATGGTAATATTGGCAAGATATTCCCTAAAATTTTTCACCAGAAAGTAAAAGATTATCTTCTATTGCTGGCTATATTGTATCTGATAAACGAACAAAATTATCGTTTTTATTATTTTTAAACAAAAACTTTTAGCAAATTTTCAAATGTTGCAATTTTTAAAATACTGTATTTGCTACGATATAATTTCTGTTATTTCGAAACTATAATATTTGTCATATTTGTGTAAATATATTCCACGATTTGAGTAAAATATATATAGACTGTGAAAATTCTATTTAGATATTGAACATAAGGAACCCTGAATTGAAAATATTCGAAAATTCACTAAAAATTTTATAGTTTATGAATAATTAGGAAAAAAAACGAACTATTCGCAAAAATTCGATTCGAAATGAATAATTCGTAAGTTCGAATTATTCGCACAGCCCTGATAAAAACACTCGTAGGCTTTTTGTCTACATCGACCAATTAAATGAATATTCAACTGCCATTGAAAGAATTCGATTACGCACATTGTTTCCACATGCACAACACGACAAAACTACATTACATTTGACACTAGAATGCAGTAAAAACTAATGAAACAGCGAACTGGCAAAGTTTAAACGTTGTGGTCTGTATGTTCTGACTAAATAATTAGATTATTGCGGTTTCTGCTCTAAATAACAATTCGAATGGGTTTGGAAATGAACTACCCAGCCGGCCGAGTTACTCGACCGTGGATTTTATTTACAGCGCGTAATGAAATGTTTAATTTTATTAAAATATTGTTTCGGAACATGTTATGCGTAGTCGAGTTGATATATTTATTATATTATAATAGGTAGGCATTGTTGGGAAATATAATTTATCAATTAATTATCGAAGTTGTGTAGTAATTTGAGGGCAAAATATCGTAGCAATTTTTTTTTAAATAAAACGGTGTGTTTTCTGATGGGTATTTTTTAAAAATGTGAAGTGATATTCCGCTTCATACACTTTATGAAAGAGCGAAAAAATATATTTGAGATAATAATAAAAAAAGCGGTTTTAAAATAACTGTAAAACTATTTTATTACTCAAGCAATCGCGTTTAAAAAATATTATTATAACACCACAATGTATAAGATATTTCGAAATTTCTTAGTTTGTTGCATTGTGTTTAAAGTTCTGCTAAGTTAGATAAAATGAATATCATATATGGATAAAGTTACAACAATATAAAAAATAACAGCTATTTTTAAATAACTTTTAGTATTGTTAATAATGCAATTCAAGAATTAGTTAAAGGATCATACTGCGGCAATGAATACGATCACCTACATTACTGGAAAGCAATTAAACGTTGTCTATTTTTAAGTAACAATTAGTTTTATCCATTAAAATTTTGTATAGGCAAACACTTATGTTGAAAAAGGTAGCAGAGACGTTAATCTACTCAGGAGTAAAATTAACGTTAAAAATTTTAATGTTGGAATCTACAGTAAACAAGTTAAAGTAAAAAATTAAAACGAACCTCTTTGTCTATTCAGCATATACTTCTTAAACCTATCACATAGAAAGAAGACTTTAAATATTTGATATGAACTATTTATATATAAATGGAGCTGTTCAATTTTGCGCAAAACAAATTAATATTTGCAAAAACTGTGTTTGAACTCGAGTAAGTAATTAGCAGCCCATTGAAGTCCCACTGCTGGGCACAGGCCTCCTCACTCATGTGATTAAAAAACGCAAAATTTAAACAAGACATATAAGGTGCTATATAATATGAAGTTAATAAAATAAATATGAAGTTAATAAAATTAATTTTTATTAGTTAGACAAATTGAAGACAATAAGGGCGAAGTATACTCGTATCTAGGGCTGGGTGAGTTCGCAATGAAAATCAACATTAAATATGAAAGCTCGCAAATAATTAATGAAACCTAAATGTGTGACTGGTAAATGAATATATTCAATTTACATTTTGCTTTCCGTGACTAAAACCCTACGCATAACAATGATTACCGTTAATGTGTTTCGAAGGTCAGAGAGCAAACGTTTCATGGAAAAAAGTAGCACCGTGTCACAAATTGGTTTTAATTGTTAAACAGGCCGTGATTAAATGCCGTGAAAAGAGGTTGTTTGAAAAAAAGTTACTTTATTCTACAGACTTATCGATTTGCCATATATATAAGAGATATCCAGGCATCTATTGACGCATCACGATATCTCTGGAACCATAAGGCGTAGCGATTTGAAATTTGATAGGTGTATTCCTTTTGCCGAGTAGATGTTAGCTAAGATTTCGGATTTCGTGAAATTCCACCCGGAAAGGGGGTTGCGAGGGTGTTAACTATTGACTCATCACGATATCTCTTGAATCATAAGGCGTAGCGTACAAGTCATGTTTCTTATTTTCAAAACAATTTGCCTGAATTAATGAAATTACTACACATAAAACCATTCCACGCAGACGCACGCACGTAGATTCCAGTTCAGCTAGTTGTTTTTTTGATAAAGGCTGTAATAACATAACCTAACGTCTAACACAATATCTATCTGTATTTAATTTTACTTATACCAATTTTTTAAAAATCCATGAATTAAATAGATGATTCCGATAACTTGGATAAATAAGAGAAAAATAGTCACTCAATCATCATGAGATCTTCAAAACTGCTCGCCCAAAATTTTAGAGAATAGATTTCTTTCTCTATGTACAAATTTTATTTTTGTGCTGGGAATTGCCTTTCCGGTCCTTGATGAAAGAATTTCTTCAATCGGGAGTGTGGGACTCGCTAAAGAATACCTACTACAACCCAGTGGATTCCCCCTTGTCCATAGCCGAGGTCGTTGGAGATTTTCTAACCACACTCTAGTGACCCGAATAACACCGATTATGAGGACCTACCACTCTATGGGGTAAAGCATGAAGTACATATGTGTGACTTCTACATCCGACGGCGAAGGAGGGCTTCCGCCGCTTGCTCCTTTATTCTCTCATTTGCTTCCTTCAGCGATATGACAGTGTCGCAAAAGAAGGCAACCGCCCTCCACCCATCTTCGAGCATTACACCAATTATTCTTTCTAGTCGGGTGCCTTCGCTGGACACTCTGCCAGAGTATGGTGCACCGTATCTACAGGAGCACCACATTCATGACAGGCGGACGTTTGTCCCGATGTAGATACTTGCTAAGAAGGGGTTCTCGGATACATCCGCGATATCCTGAAATACGTCGGTGACACAGCGGGGACCATCTGAGGATAATTAAATTATCGTAAATGTTATACTTACAGGTTAAACTAAATCAAATTCAACAATCAGTATACTAAAGGTGGAAGTACGAATACTAAATTATATTTTTATTTGTTTCAGATTTACATTATCAACCTCGTCCACCTGCTCCTGAAGGTAAGTTAAAATACATCCATAATTATGTACCCATAGTATAGCATGCTAATTAGCGAAAAAAATTATCGACTTGCACACTTAGAGTATCTTACATTAATAAATTATGTTTTTCTTTACCTGGTGGTTCAATAAAGTTTTATTCAAGTAGGCTTAAAAAGCATTTTTGAATCATCATTAGTCTGTCCGTTAGTAATACATGTACCACCGGTTCGTAAAGTTGATTCCACTGAGAAGAAACCGGCACGAAACTCAACCGTTACTATTTTGAATATAGTTTTTGTAGGTTGCAATGTGTTTAACTTTCATGTGCATCTAGAATTAAGTCCAAATAACTTTGTCGCTTAAATAATCTTGAACGTTATAGCATACCTTTTATAATATGACGTTTTTAACATATTTCTTGTAATTATGTGGAGGCAAATCTAAAACTGATTGCGTTATCTTATTATTTTAAATCAGTCATAAAACCTTACAATTAATCTGTGTAGAGCGAGTTCTCATAATAAAGGTTTTCTTTTAAACCAACAAGGAGGTCTCAGCTTATAATTGATGATGAAAATGAAATGTAATAATGTATTGATTTAAAAAAAATCTGTGGTTAAATATAAAATACTGCAATTACAAATGCGTATGCTCAACTCGATTTCTGAAACTTCTGCTTTTTTATATATAAGGTAAGTAGAAGCCTATAAACGTCCCACTGCTGGGCACAGGCCTCCTCACTCCTAGGAGAGAGGGTTTTTAGAGCATAGACCCACCACGCTGCTCCACTGCCGATTGGCAGGCATAGTACACAATTGCACTCTTTATTCCGATGTGACGATAATCCGACACGATCGGTGAACTCAATATTGATATTTTTATTGGCCCAACCCGGGACTCGAACCTAGGGCCCCATGTCTGTAGTCGAACATGCTAACCACTAGATAAACGAGACAGCTTTTTATATATACCTAACTGTAATTAATTGTAGCTTAATTATTATTTTACTTTTGTTATTAATTGATATGGTTGAAAAATACCTTCTAAAATTATTATATTCAAGAGAAAACCGATTTACTAAAGATCGTTTAGTAAATTTGTCAATTCGTTCTCATCCGTTATCGTTGCCATGGCACGGGTATTCAAATTTATTAATAACGAAAAAATTAAACGTCTCTCATCGTTTATTCAGCGTATTTAGAAGATTAAAAGCCTTATCTCGAGTCCGCACGTGTACATTGTGCGGCTGACGTTCCAAATACAGCTGGAGCAGCGAAATTATTTTGTTCAGACATTGTGAAGGCGCGGCCCGCATTTGTCNGGACATCATTACGTGAGACCTATGTCCAGCAGTGGACGTCCATCGGTTGAAGCGACGACGACGACTATATTATTTGTTATATTACTGTCATGTTACTATATTTTTCGAAGTGATTTTATTACGGATGAGACGCGTGATTAGTGTCACGATTATGAGCAGCGATTTTTTTATGCTAATTCGTTTGAAGCTTAGGTAGTTTTAATATATTATTTTATATATTTATTTACAAATAACACGTGGTACTTTAATTTGCCACTCGTCATTTAATATGCTATTTTTCATTAAATTTTATATTTAATTAATAATTTGTAATATTGACGAAAACACGTGGTATTTTTATTTACAATTCAAATTCCTAATATATCTTCATTTTTATCTTGTAGTTTTAGATTTGTACAAATATAAACAAGATCTAAAATTAATTCGCCAAAGAAGCTTCACTACTGACATGTGTACTTTGTACACACGCACTTTTAATTTTTTTATAGTATGCTGAGGTTTTTTTAATAATATTAGTAAAATGTTTACAAGTGCTACTTCCAGTTTAATGCTATACCAGACATTGTCTCAAGTTTAACTAAAAATTCCATTTGTAGCTGTTGTTTTAACGTCAACTGTGATTGGTGGAGTTATTATTAAGTGGGAAGTTTTAGAAAGGGGTATAATTGATGGCCCTGTATGAGACCGAGTTGCATTCTATTTGTGGTACGAGAAAATTAAAGTTTAAATAGTCGGACATTGATATTACTTATACTACTAAATAAAGCTTCTATAACATAATTTACTTTTTCAAAACAAATTTCATTCCCCATCTTCAATTTCATTTAAGGGGATGTAAGGGAAGTAGGGGTCTATGCTTCTGTTTACAAATGAGTACTATAAAGAATTACCGGGCAAGAGTATTTTATTTGAGATTATATGCTTATTTATTGCACCTAAAATAATTTTATCTTTCGATTATTTATTACCTTTTCCTTTTTTTATATATTAAAACAGTTATATTTTGTGGTTTGGACTTCTTTAACGTTTTATTCCTCAAGCACAGTATGTACTTATATGATGTAATAATAAATGAAGCGTACTACGCTTTGCTCATTATTGCTTCGTAAATATTATATTATATTTTCTACATTAACACCTTTAATTACGCTAATGACATGATGCTAATGGTTCATGAATTTAGTAATTACTATTCAGAATACAGAAATACTGCTAGCACTATATAGAAGCATATCTATTGAAACATAATTCATAAACAAGCATATTTTTAAATTATAACTTTGTTATATTTTGCAGGAAATTCTAACAAAACTTTCATACGAGCAAAATATCTATACTTTTTTTGTGTTGTGAAATGCCTTTACGCACCCTGATAAGGGATGTTTTCAATCGGGAGTGTGGGACTCACAAATAACAGAATACCCACTAAAACCCAGCAGATCCCTCCTCAGTCATGAGTGATATCACTAGAGGTTCCCTAATCGCATTCCACTCTAGTGACCCGGATGACATCGAATATGAAGACTTACCAGTCAATAGAGTGAAGCATGAAGCGCATTCGTGTGACTTCTGCCACCAAGGTTTCAGCCGCTTGCTCACTTAGCCTCTCATTTGCCTACTTCAGCGAGACGACGGTCTCGCAATAGAAGCAAACCGCCCTCCACCCAACTTCACTGGCAAGCATTACCCCAATTATGCTCTCCAATGAAAGATCCAACCAGCGTCGACAAAATATGCCGCTGGGGTGCTCAAGCTGGACACTCCGCCAGAGTATGGTGCGCCGTATTTACAGTAGCAATGTACTTACCTGATGCAAGTACTAGCCGAAGCAACAATAGCCAGTCATCTGCACCATACTATAGGAAAGAAATTCGTGCACCCTGGTGAAAAATATCTATACTAGTTCTTTACATTACGTGTCTGAATTCCTCGGACCTAACCTAGTGTAGTGAATAACTAATAACACGTGTTTTTCAATTTCTCACCTGTCTATTTTGTTGGTTTGTTTCATACAAAATTGACTTTTGTATTAATACCTTTCTCTCTACCCAAGGGAATAGGAAAAATGCCCGATATTGGTCAGTAAATCATAAAAAACCATTTCAGTAGCCGCCAAATGTGCATCAAATTTCTTATGATATATGATCCGTATTACTTTTATTATCTCCACTTCGAATGTATGAGTAGGTAAAAGCTACAACGTCAATATATATTTCTCCTGTCGGCTTTATTACTAAAAATAATTGGGGGAATTTCTGTAGGGGCCTTATTGCGTTTCGAATTTATGTTGTCATCAGTTTTCAGTTTTGGAGTAAGATTATTTTAATGTTTTCAAACTATTTATATTGAATTAATATAATTATCATCTGAAAATGTTACTTTATTGATATCTTTTTTTAGTTTTTTTAAGATCATCTTTGATTAATATTGAAGTGCAGAAAACTTGAGTGAAACAAAATTATTACTTCTATTCATTCGTTATATAATTAAATTCAGCCAATTAAAAAAAAATGGCGACCATTTAGTTCGTAAAACATGAAAAATATTTATTTGTCTTCTCATGATAAGTTTAATTCTGGGGTCTTGGTTTTAATCTCCTGATATTTCCAAATTTATAAATTATTGACAGAATCACTTAGACTGTCCTCTTACCGCAATATTGTTAAATATAAACTACTATACAACACCATTTTTTATTTTTGGCAATTAAGCTCTTTTCTTTGATCTAATTGTAATCGATGATATAGTCTAAGATGTTAGGGTGGTAATCTGGTAAGAAGCAATTTACCTCTTATGGTTTCTACACAGCAGTTTAGCGGAACATAAATATGTTGCTTGGCGGATCGTCTTTGCTGGTAGAAAGCCACGGCCGAAGCCTCCGACCAGTCTAGACTCAAAATTGAATTTTATGATAAAAATATTTTAACGCCATTAGCAAATCATATTCCTACTATTGGTTCACACTCTCCCTATATACGAGTTGTTAAAATTTTCAATATCTAATAATATACTTTTTAATTCGTCCATTCAAGTACTTTTCTATAAACTTTTTGTGGATGACATTTGTTGTGTAAAAAAATACGAATTCATTGATTAAATTTTTTGCGAAAAATTCTATTGCGCCGTAATTAAATTGAAAGCTCATAGTAAAACAGTCTAACAGTTTCTTCATATGTTATGAATTTATAACAGTTCCGTTACATAACTGCGAGGAAGCGGAAAATTTTCTGATAATTTTTTCATAAGTTGTACGTAATGTCGTTTATATACAAGTGCACATTTAATGCACATGCCCATGCATGCGCCCGCACACACACGCACACAAACTGGCGCGCGCTTTTACACAAACACCCACACCCACGTAATTATCATAATTTTAATTTTGAATGTTACATAGCAGTTACTTTCTTTTTCATTATATTAGTTTTAAGAATACATAAACTTATATGTCAAAAGAACGAGACCCTCTAATATAGGTATGCTTAAAAGAGTATCAAATCTGTGAATTATATTCTAAATAACTTTAACCAAAAGAGAAAGTAAAGTACAAAAACCACTTTATATTCGTTTCTTGTATTCTGGTCACCCTTCATTCATAGCTTTAAGGGAAAAAATACAAACGGAGCTACTTATCGATAATTTATACAGTTCGAGCTCGGCTGAAAGAGCGGTGAATATCCTAATTTTCTTCAATTCACGAGGCATCCGCCATCATTTTTATCTCCCCTCGTGTCTCCATTTATATCAGCCGTCTACAGCAAACCGCGTTCTAGAATTTTGTTTGTTTCTTTCGAAATTGTTATTTCCGCCTGCTTTCGTTTCTGTAAGCGGATTCGTCTACAGCCTTTATAAAAGTCGAGGAAATGAATTCTTGCTTAAATCCCGACGCTTGATCTTATTTCGCGGAAGATAAATCTAATGTATATGCCTTTGGTGTTGTGAATAAGGTGATGATATTTCTGTTCGTAAAAGATAGTAAACCCTTTTAAGACTTTTCAACCAAAACATGCAACTATTATTAATCTCTTGTTTATCGTCTATTGTAAAACTAGTTAATATGCTTATTAAAGAAGGTGTGTCGAAGATTACAATGATATCAGATATTTAAAGTAAATTTGTTGTCGTTAACTATTTATTTTACGGACAACGGTATCCTTATAAATATTTATTGGTAAGGAGGAACTAACGACGACCGAAACCTCCTCCTAGACCATCCCTAGAAAAATTTGAGAGTACATTTTCTAAATTAGCCTAACGATGTGTATCCTTATATCAAAAGAAATAGATATTTCCTCAAGAAGGGGATTTTATAATACATTCTACATACAGGATTATTGTATGCAGACATTATTATATTCATATAAATCAGAGTTCCCCAAACTTTTTTGTGTCGTAGACCCCTTGTCATGTTTTTCCGTGTTGGGTAGACCCCCTACTTACCTGATATTGATTTCCTGTAACTTTCTAACTGTAGTGAAGTATAGTGTTAAAAACTTAAAGTAAAAACACATGTTAATTTATACATTTATTAATTGGTTGGTACTATTTTTTTATTTTTCCGAAAACATTCCATAATTCGAACATCTTGTAATTATAATACCAATTGCTAAAACTTTCTTTAAAATAAACTGTTGAGGAGTACTCGTGTAATTTTGCATTGAATATTAAACTACTGATAACTAAAGTCATGATTGGCGTAATTTATCTATCTTTGCTAACTACGAGTACAAACCTAAAATTTAATAAAAAATAATGTACTCACTTTTCTCCAGCACTCTCAAATAAAATAACACAGACTCACAATAATTTGTGTGATATACTATTTGTTTATATTTTTAAAATATTTTCTTAGCACTTTTCTTTTCAAGATTCAGGAAACGAATAAACGTATATGTCCCACATTCGTATTTATAAAGTGACGAATTAAACAAGTCAGTGCAAGGTAGCGAGGCTCTGAAATTGCGACTCTCAGGTTTTTACAAGTTCAAAATGCATTGCGACCACAAAGCGAATACCAACATCCTACAACTTACACAATTTTATAAACATATATAATATTTTTTTTTACTTCGTAGGTAGTTTTTTAAATAATGTATATGTTTTGATATTATAAGATAGTATGTAAGAAAATAGGTACTATCAGTGTATGTGTTCAGATCCACTATCGTGGACCCCCATTTTCATTACATGGATCCCCAAATTTTTTGTCGCTGATGTAGACCCCTTGCAGGTTGTCATAGATGCCTAGAAGTCGATATAGATCACTTTGGGTATCACTGATATAAATGATAATTACGTTACCGTATAGAAAATAACCAATCATTTTTTTGTGCAGTCTTTCATTATTTATAATTTTTTCCAAAAGACGAGTAAAGAAATACGTATGTATTTTAATAAATTTACCAAATACAGATTACTTGCAGCTTAACTGAATCTATGTGTCTATATTATTCAAATCAGAAAATGAAAGACTAAATTAACAGCAAGTTTCACGTATGAAAGTTGTCCATTATTACAAGAACCATTTTCAACTTGAAAATCGAGAAGAAAATTGTAAATTAACTTTTGCTAAAGCGTTGTGTGACTTCGCGCTCGACAATCTCTGCTCCGAATTTTAACTAGACGATAGAGATCGGTAATCCCAAAGCCTGCTAACACAATGCGGTGGTAAAACGGATATTCGCGTCTTATTTGAGTCCGTTTTAATAATTTAGTCACGGATTCAACTCCTCAGGTAGAAAATTGGGAATTGTTCCGAATTTCAAGGTTTTGGTTTCATTACGGCTCTTTTAAAGTGTCGTTGAGTTGATATAGGTACTTGTAAAAATTGTAGATTATTTTAAGCTGCCCATATTTAATATGCTGACATGAAAATTCAGTCTAGTGTAGGATACTATCAAAAAATCATTCAGGTATTTAGTATTGGTTGAAACTAATCTTTGATACACAATAAAGCATAGTGCTAAGCAGAATTCGGTTCTGTTGTTGTATATTTATTGAACAACGAAAAATGTGGTTATGAAAAAAAGTTTAAAGCCGTAAAACAGTGTTTGAATGTTCTTAAACACCAGTTGTTTACAAAGACGTATTTTGCACAACAAGATTACTATAATCAAAGTACTTAAATGGCTATATTTATAATTGTAGCAAATACATTGTGTCACCCGTGTCAATATATATATGATTTGCATTATCGACAATATAAATTGGAGAAACGTCGAATTTCTCTCATCCACTTACCTTTAGCCTCACACGTTTTCTTTCATCGGTACCGCCTTGTATTATATAGCACTCATGTGTGTGTCGACAAGTGGTAGAAAGACGACTGGGACCAGTCATATCTCAAAAAATAAAGATAATAATATGAACTTTCGGTAATGATGTCCACAGATGTAATCCACAAAGTCATCATTTTCTTGCCCTTATCCCACTAGGTGGGGTCAGCACAGCATGTTTCCTTGCGCCACTTCACTCTATCCGCTGTCATTTCTTTATTCACACCCCTTACACGCATATCCTCTTTCACACAGTTCATCCACACTTTTTTGGTCGCCCTCTCGACCCTGCCGCTTATCATCTATTTAGGGACCTCTTTCATTCATTGCTATCTTCCCTTCTCGTGATTCATCTAATATACTCATTCCTAATCTTATCTAATTTTGTCACTCCACACATCCATCTTAACACTCGCATCTCCGCTGCATGCAATTTCCTTTCATTTTCCCCTTTGGTGGCCCAGCACTCTGATCCATATGGGATGACAAGTCTTACGATTTACAGATAAACGAAAAAAAGCGACAGTGTATATATATTATTCAACGCGATTTAACATACATGTTTGAAGTATATTTTCTTGTAGTATTATTATATTTTGTTTCGTAGAAGCCTGCGAGAAAACCTTTTGCCGGTGGGGAGCCGAATGCGTGTCGCTGGGGGACGGTCGGGCTCACTGTGCGTGTCCTACAAGCTGCCCTTCCTCGTCTACACCCGTGTGTTCTACAGCTGGGAGAACTTACCGAAATCATTGCTACTTACGGAAAGAAGCTTGTGAACGACGACTCAATTTGCGGATTAAACATGAAGGTGAATGTGGTAAGTGCCGTTAATTGTAAAACCTTTTAAAGCATACGTTTAGGAAGACTCAAATTTAAAGTTCATACGTAAATTTTTGAATTGAAACTACTTTAGGCGCATGAGGGTAAAATTTGTACGGATGAAAGGTATTATTAGCTTCACGATAATGTTTATAACGCAGTGTTTTTTTATGCTAATTCGTTTGAAGGTCAGGTCGTTTTAATATTTACAAATAACATGTTGCATTTCAATTTGCCACTCGACATTTAATAAGTGACTATACTATTTTTCATAAAATATTTCATAAATTTACTTTTCTAAACTTTAAATCAAAAAACAAAAATGATTAATTAATTTCCAATATTAATAATATCCAAAAAACGCGTTGCATTTTTATTTACAATTCGACCTTTGAGATTTCAATAAATTATTTGTAATTTTCGGCACTTTTAATATTTTAATGATAATTAAATTTATTAAATTACTAACAAATCTTCCTTTTTCCCTCCTTCTAAGTTTCGAAAATCTAACATTTTAGATTTGTATGAATAAACAAGACAAATTTCACTTCTGACATGTGTACTTTGTACGCACGCACTTTTAATTTTTATTGCTGGCTGGTTATTGCTGATATAATCAAAGATGGAGGCTGGCTGACCTGGGAAAAGATCATTTATTTCTCATGGTACTACAAAGCAATCGTTACCAGAACACATTGTTTTGACTGTTGATACGGCTTTGCTATCTCACTATTACATATTTATATAAAAAAATAATTATTGTAACTTTCTTTTTTATATGTTCTCTTCTCAAGTGTTCTTCCAATAAATATTCCAAATATATATATTAATCTATCTATCTATATAAATCAATTCCACTTTTCGTTGTAATTTTTAACATTTTTTGTAACAAATGAATTCAATAAATGGCGGATCATTATGTTAAAGGGGATTTCGCTGTCAAATTGAAACGTTTTTCGTACTTACGAACTATTTATTTTACTTTTTTTTAACTTTAAACGTAGCACGTAACGGGCCGCTAGTGTATAGTACAAATGTGTAAATATTTGCGTAAACGAGCGTAAGTGGAAAACTAGGATAATCATTAGCTGGGCCGGGGGCGTAATGTGTTCAACGAAGCATTACTGTTGTAGCACACCACCAACTTTCCAATTTCGGTCAAATATGGAGGAATTTTTTTTTGGGCATTATAATAGAAAAGTAAAAAAAAAAATCTATAAAAAACCCTATTTCAGTTTTTTTAACTAGTCCGATCCAGGAGTCCCACACCAAGGACCTCATTAGTTGTAGCTGAACTGACCCAATAAGATAGTTTCATCGTTCCTGTTATAACCAGAGACAACGGTTATGAATATTTCAAAATGTCGTCGGCTGAGTTTTGGGATTGAGATAATGATGACAGACAATTACAATTTTCCTTTGGTTATGAAAAATCGTGTCATTTTTCTAACTGAATGTAAAGATATAAATTGCAATATAAATTAGCGCGGGTAGAACAAATAAGCAACACAAATAACCCTTTATAGCCAAGTCATCTCATAAAATATGTTGCCCCGCAGCAGCAATTGCGAGTATTTTGTCACGGTAAATTGAACCAAAGTTTTAGTTCATTTAACATCTCGGGGGAATTTTAAAAAATTCAATAATGGCGGAACAACGGCAACGAGCGTTTAGTTTATGCATCCATTTTGTGTGCTTCATTTTATGTACAGCTTTTATAAGAAAATAAATGTTACACTGAAAAGCTTTCGAAATTAATGTGCTTTGTTTAACATTACATAATATTATTAATTATATTAATGTGTTTTGAAAAGAATGAAGGAACATTTTTTTGTGTGAATAAATAACCGCTCCTTAATACTTGATTAATCTCAGTCATAAAAGAAGATTTAGCGGTTACGTACGGGTTTTTCTTTCACACATTAATATGTTTTAAAGGCCTCGCTGGCACAGTGGTGCGAGTATTGCTAGCAGCAGTCCCACATTCGATTCTCGATATGGAAAATTTAGAAAATTGCATTTTCTAATTTTTCTAAGTCTGGCCTGGCTGAGCCTGTGGCTAGTTTCTGCGCAAAAACGTACCACCAAGCATTGAGATTTGCGTTCTGGTACGATGCTGTATAGAAACTATAAGAGGTAAATCACCTCTTACCAGATTAGCGCGCTTTCTTCTTAAACTTTCACTTACCCTCGGCTATGATCTCAGTCAAACGCTAAAGAGATTTTGAAGCCAAATAGGACTGGAGTGGAAAAGCACTGCAAAAAAATCTTAGTCTCTTTATCCTTCAAATTAGCAGTTTCCCAAGTTCTGTAAAAGTGTCTGGAGGATGGGATTCACTTTACATGTAAATCTTTGCTCATTTTACGGTGTCAGGTAAGTAGCAGCTCATTAACGTCCAATTGCTGAGCACAGGTCTCCTCATTCATATGAGAGAGGGTATTTAAAGCGTAGATCCACCTCTCTGCTCTGCTGCGGATTGACAGACCTACTTCACTCTCATAGTGGGATGTGACGGCAATCCGATACGATTGCAGAGAGATCAGGCGCAGGATCGAGGCCTTCACGTGCTCTCCGAGGCACAGGGGTAGATCACGCCGCCATATTCCCAATTCCCAGTTCCCAACTTCGGACAAATATTGAGAAAATCTTAATAGAAATCTGTATATCAATTTAGAATTGACACGACCCGGGAAACTTGCTAACTACTAGACAAGGCGGTCAGCAATTTTTCAAAGGATGATCTTAGGGTTTCTTATAAAAGATGCTATAGATATGATTTTATTGGTTTAGAAGCCGGTGACCCGTGCTCCACAGTGACGTGTCCTACGGGCTCTCGCTGCATCGTTACTTATGGCCAAGCCGAGTGCCGATGTCCGCGCAGCTGCCAGAGACGTAAACCAGTATGCGGTAGTGATGGAAAGGACTATCCGTCAGCATGCCATCTTGACAAACAAGCCTGCGAAAATCTACTTAACATCACTATCAAATATCAGGGAAAATGTGGTAAGTGACTTTTTCATTCTATAAAATTTGGAAGCAACTATTTCTATTTCTATTTGTAACTATTTTCTATAAAATATTTACTCAGCTTACATAATAATGTAGTTAACTGATTTTTTCCTGTAAATAAGCATAAATAAAGAATTGACCGGACTAATGATACACTTGACGATAATTATTGAGATATAAGTCTGAATTACATTATATTTAAACTTTATTTCTTTGAAAATTTTCAGTCTGTATATAAATAAACTATATACCAACGATTCAAACATTTCTAATTATTGTTGACGGATCTGTTTGACCCTCAGCCTACTCGTAACCATTATGACAATATTCGAAACGCTGAGATATAATTTATAAACTACTAAAAATATTGTCTATCAAATGAAAATAACTATATATATTAACATATAAACTGTATTCGCAATAAAAAAAATTAAACATATAATATGAATATAAATTTATAATGTACTTTAGTATGGTGTTTATATCGGCTTCGAGCATTTCAAATGAATCATTAATGGATAATGCATTGTAATTATTATCTTATCGAACAATTATTTACTAAACTGAAATGTGAAATTGGTATGTTTTATGGTATGGACTATACAATGTTACATATCAGATATTCTAATAAAATTTTTGCAAATTATTATCACATTTCCCTAATGAGTAGAGATAATTTAAAAGGTGAGCATAATTAACTTTACTACCAACAAATAAACAAAATTTTGCCCAAAGTTTTAAGGTAAGAAATTAATTTTATAATTCATCTTGTCTTAATGAAAATTAGACAAACAAATTGCTTTGCATTGTTTCTTCCCGAGTTTAAGAATATGAACGGATTTTGTTAAGAAGTGGTCGTTTCCTACGAAAAGGAAAGGGTAACATAAAAGGGTCAACACTCTCATTCTGTGTGAAGTGTGCCACTGACTGAAATTTCATCGAAAAAAGCTGACAAGCATTTTCAGTATTCTAGTAAATGTTTCTCTTTTTCCTTTTGATAACCTTGTTGTAAAATTGAATATTTCGTTTAGATAAAACTGTTATACCGATTAGGTACATCAATTCTAAAGCTTATCAGGTTATATTTTAATAGCGATCAAAGGCTGCGTTTTCCACAAATTTTTATCACAAGCTCTAAATTTTTGAAAAATTAATTTGATACTCAAAAACATATTAAACTTGATAGCTATTAAAGTTTGCTTGACAACGAACTACAATGTAAAAAGGGATAAGTTGCTTTATTTATGCGATTACATTATAAAGTTCTAGGTAAAATTTGTGACATAATTTTGTAGTTGTAAAGTTTACTACGAAGATTATCAAAAGAAAACGTTTACGAGTAAAAGTACGTCTTTTAATAATACAAATAAAAAGAACTTCCAGAAATTGTTTTGTAAGAGAGTAATTTAATCTGTTTCACTCTTATCTGTGTACGTTTCGAGAACCCTTTTCACAAAACTTGTCCTGGAACATTCGATATGGACTGAATTTGTACAAGACCAAATTGTACGGAGCATTTCAGCATCTTTTGTGAAGTTCACTTTGTACTTTACTGGCCCATTTTTGTAGTTAAATTAAATGTTTAGATTACATAAAGCTTTTGTGACTTTCGTATATTTTTGGCCTCCCTGTGTCAGGTTTACTTGGTTCGATTTTCGATGGGGCAAATGGGAGATATTTAATACGCATATTTATTTGAATCTGGACTGGTAAGAGGCTTGGGCCTTGCCTAATTACCACTCTATCAGTAAAGGCATACCGCCTAGCAGCAATTAGCGTTTCGGTACGATGCAGTGTAGAAACTGTAATAAGTAATTTACCTCTTATTTATTTATTTATTTATTTAAGGACCATCAGTAGTTACTACACTTAATGTCTTAAAATATAAAAAAACTTACATCTATAAATTGTTGAAGTGTGCGACTTTTTAAGGTAGCCACAACATGAGTTAAAATTAAATTAGTCTAAAAATACAATAAAATACAGATTATATAAAAATTTAAGAAGTTTAAAAAAAAATTGAAAAAATAAATGGCTATTTATGCTTATAGTCAAAAACCCTCGCAGCCCTCAACAATTCCGTAACTTGATTCCGGAAGTGGCTATATGAGTCTTTAAATAGGTCTAGCTCGTCAGAAAGTTTATTGTATTGCCGTTTGATACGGGGTATGGGAGAGTGACTACCAAGATTTGTTTTTGCATGAGGTACAACAAATGTTCCCAATTTGACTCGAGCATTAGGTCTTGGTATTCTTACATTAATTTGTCTTAATATTTGTGGGGCATCTAATGAATTACGCATTATTTTGTATAGAGAGCATTGGTCCAGTAATTTTCTGCGAAAAGAGAGACTATCTAATTTGAAATAATTAAGTCTTACCAATAGGTAACGTTATAGTTAAGGACTAATCTGTCAACAATGAAGAAAAAGATACCAAATTTGTTTTTATATTCCCAGGACATATCTTTGTACGAAAAAACCTCTGTACTGTTTAACAAAAACAAACAGCTTAGATTACTACAACATATATATTGTAATACAAATAAATATAGTTTTGAATCTACAAATTTAATTTGTAAAATGTGTAAGTAAGGTTGAAGAATTGCGTAAGATTAGATTTAAATTTTTATCTATATATATAAAGCAAGCAATGCTAGTGATAACATTTAGCATAAATTCTTTTTTTATTTGCGGTTTCCTACTATTTATTATATTTGCACTACTTTTAATTAAATCTGAATGCCGCATTGCTGGGAAGTTCGGTTTTATGAAAAATGATTTTCTAGGATGTATTAAAACTCATAAAATTATATTGTACTACAGGGAAAGTTTTAACGCTTGCCTTATTTTTATTATTATATTTATTACTGCCAAAATATTTTTTATATCACATATTGAGTATTATTTATGATATAACACCAATTATAGTGTCAATATTAATATAAACCAACTTCTCAGAACTTTACAAATATAAATGTTGTACATTAACAAATGCTAATAAAATTAATGAAGCCAACGTAAAAAAGCAACGTAAAAATACATAATCCTTACGTATTAATTTAATTCGATTGACGGACCATTAAAGTCTTACATCAATAGATCATATGGTGGCAAGTGAGTTAATTATTGTTTTACAATATTTATTAAAACACGTAATTTTAAAAACTCATTTATTAATTAGAACGATTATGCTTATAAATAAATATAAATGGCTAAAGTATTAATTATTGCTACACCATTTGGACATTTTATTACAATCTATGCATCTGCCTTGCTGGAGTCGGGTACCATCCTGCCATCAAAGATGAATCGTAAAACAAAAATTTGCGTATGGTCATAGAACCCGAGGCCTCCACTAACAAAGCGAGTACTCACACCACTGCGCCAGCGAGGCTATCAACCCTGCCAGCAAAAATGAGTCGTAAAACAAAAATTTGCGTTTTGCTATGACACTATTTAGAATCCATTCAAAGGGAAATTACCTTTTTATATTTCGATCACAGTCAAATGTTAACATTCAAATTAATATTTTGGTTAAAATTATCAAACACTTACACGTAGGTATATACGGTAGGAATTTCTTTATATAAAAGTATATATGTGTTATTTGCTTACATGATAAGTATCATCTATTTTACTTGGAAGTGGTGTTTAATATTTAATATATATAGCTTTTTTAAATAATTAATACATAAGTAACAGTCTCATTGACGTCCTAGTTCTGTGCAATACATACATAGCAGGACGCCTCATTCCCATAGGCCTAGGCAGAGATCACGTCCGTCCACTTGCCACGATCCTTCCATATCTCTTTCGCTTCTTTCATTCTCATTGAACCTATCACGCAAGTTCGTCGGTTTAGAGTACTCCTGGCCCTTAATTAAAATGTCCTGGATTTGGTCCAGGAACTTGGTTTCGCCTTGGTCTTGCCCTTCCTATTTTCCCATTCAAGCTTAACTCATAAATCCTTTTTGTCAGTCTCCTTTCATTCATTCTCTCTACGTTCCCAAACCGTTTAAGCATACCTTTCTCAATTTTACGTATCTATTAGTTTAGTCTATTTAGTATCTATTTTTTTGTATAGATCCATGTGCAGATCACGAGTGTGCTGATGGTGGTGTCTGCCAACTAAATGAAGTCCGAGCTCCAGTATGCCGATGTGGTCCTCCCTGCGATCTCGTTTCGCGATCAGGTTCCGCAGTGTGCGGATCGGATTACAGGGATTATGAGAGCGAGTGCGCGCTTCGTAGAGAATCTTGCCGTACTAGACAACAACTCTCAATAGCCTACAGAGGAGAATGCTCTTCAGGTTAGTTCATATTTTTTGTATCCTACGTGAAAACACTGTAGTTTACTCCTTTTTTGTTCCAAAAATACCGTGAAATAGTTTGAATAAAAGTGCGTGCGTACAAAGTGCACATGCCAGAAGTAAAACTTCTTTGGCAAACTAATTTTTATTTATGTTTACACAATTCTAAAATTTTAGATTTCCTAGGCTTAAAGGGAATAAAATAGTACATGTTAGGAATTTATTGAGTTTAATTGTCATTAAAATATTAGAGGTGTCGAAAATGAATATAATGAAAATGAATAAGTGAAATCTCATATGACGAATTGCAAATAGAAATGTCACGTGTTATTCTGTCAATATAAGAAATTATTAGTTAAATTTTGCTTTTGAATTTAAAACTTAGAAAAGACAATTTATGAACTATTTATATTTTATGAAAAATAGTATATTAGTTATTAATTGAAGAGTGGCAAATGAAAATACCACATGTTATTTGTAAATATTAAAACTGCCTAATCTTCAAACGAACCAGCATAAAAATGGTGCACATCTTCGTAAGGCTAATCACGCGTTTCGTCCTTAAAAAAATTACCCCCATGCGCCTGAAGAAGTTGCACTTAAAAAAATTGACATTTTCACAAGTACATAATAAAGAAATAAAAACTTCAAAGGGAGGTTTGTAATATTATACATTCTTTTTTGTTTAAAATTTATAAAATAAATAATTAATTCGAGGATCTTGGCAGCAAGAACTTTAGATATCATTATGAGGGAAACTGCCATATTATGGAATTAACTCTGATATATGTTTCGGGTGCCTCTACATTAAAAGGAAGTTGGCCGTCACTTCCACGAATCTTTCCCGGTTTTTCACAAGGTGCAGAAATTCCTCTGCAGTCGCGATGCCAGTCCAATTTCTGTCGTTTCGCAGCCGTAATTTTCCTCCTACCAACCCGCCTGTTGCCTTGTATTTTATATGCCATCGTAATATGTTTAGTCTGCTAATCTGCAATGTAGAACATGGTAGTTCTGTACTCTTTACTCTTTGCTGATTTATGGAGAATATCGGTTATAAAATTTCGTATTATAATTGAATAGGCGGCTGTTACTTATGCATTTAAGTATAACAAAATAAGATAACCTATATCAAATATATTTTGAAAGTGCTAACTGCATCCTAAGATCAGTATTCTTCTACTTGGGATGCTTTGTCCGCTTTAGTTAAAGTCAAATGAAGATAGAAATTTCTTCATTCAAGTAAAGCACTTCATCGACAATTTCACATCTTTTAAATTTTACTTCCGCATAAATCCTTTTAGAACAAAAAGAAAAGATTGAAACTGTAATCCTCTGTTTTCATAGTGATTTTCGTCGGTGTGGTTCCAGCGTCAGTAAATCTTTACTCAATTCTATTTCGCTTTTATTGAATTCTTGAAATACTATAAACAAACAAATTAGCTTTTTTTCCAAGAACTGTCAATAAAACATTTGGCTGTTGAAACTAAAGTTTTATTATGTCTAGACGACATACAAGTTCAGACAAATTCAATTTGTCTATTATATAGAGTATCATAGAAAAATTTGATTTAAAAAGTATTTTCAATAAATAGAGTTTAAATTAAAATCATTCCTTATTTCGGAGTTTTTAGGATAACGATGTGATTGTAAATGTTTCCTTTAGTATTTAAATGTAATTTATAATAATTTTAAAAATATTGGGGCAAAGCTGAAAGTCAAATGTATATTCATCCCATATAAGAAAGATCCCCGGAAAATTACTCCATACAGGGTCACAAGGATTCTTATTCATTCGGTGACTTATAATTTTTATCAATTAATTTTGACTGGCTAAGCATCCTAGGTTTCGAGAAGTAAGAAGACCCCGTTTTTTCAATTCATACTTCACAGTCTTCCTACATACTCGTATATGCTGTTCAAATTTGTAATGGTCAAAAAATCCTTTTTTCTCATCTACTTAAGTTCAAAAACATGTTTTTAACTTTTAGTGGATGACACGTTATACTAATGCAGTATTTTCATTCGTTAAATCATTTAAAAAAAATTTTGACAAAAAATTGTACATCGCGATTAATGAAAGCTAACGTAAATGGATTACAAGGTTTTTGAAGAATATTTCAACAAAACCCATTTTTATCAAAAACGCCAAGGAACAAAATCCTAGTGAAAAACAAGCATGTCACCCATTAAATAACATTCTTTATTTACCATAACAAAGTGACCTAAATCTCTCGTCATCTAATCTAAAATTAAATCTTTATTCGGAAACGCACAGAGGCACCGTTATTGAAGATCTTGTCGAAGAGACGTTTTGTTCCAAAGAAACTAATTGAACACGAGCGCCGAAGCGTAGTCTTAAAGTAATTGTGACAGTTACGAAATAATTCAATTTTCTAGAGTTATTAACTCAATATTTGAAGGGTTATTATCATTTATCCATCCCTTTATCAATTAATGAACACCTATTCACGCCTACAGTGTTCCGATTTAATCAATTGAGTTTGAATTATTAAAGTTTGTCCTTGCTGCAACGGATGACATGGAGATATTAGAATTTGGAATAGTATTTTATTAAGCCTCTCATTTAAAATAAGACATGTATTTAATTAATAGTTACTGCTGTTATAAAAAATAAAAGAACCGCCTTCAACACAAACTAATATGCTTTGAAAAGTAAAAAATAATTGCGAATTTTTTAGAGTCCTCCTAAGTAAAATGAATAGAAAAATATTGGACTACTTAAAAGTCTATCAAATTATTAACATAATATAATGTAGTTACAATTAGTATTAAATTTGGAGTCGGCGGCAAACAAGGTACGTGTGTCCCGCGTGTCCGATTCGCAGCTCTCACCTATAACAATATATGGAGTTACAGCTATTTACATATACAGCTGAACATTAAAACTACCTAATCTTTAAAGGAATTATCATAAGAAACACTGCGCATCTTCGTGACGCAAATCACGCGTTTCACTTCAAAAATGTGTATACTCGTATATTTATTTTCGTAGGTGCATTGAGCAATTAGAATGAGGGTCGTCTCTTGTTGTATGTAATGTGTTTATTTTAATTGCTAACATTTTAGCGCTTGATCTCACTAACTTGATGGTAAGTGATGATACAGTGTAAGATGGAAGCGCGCTAATCTGGTAAGAGGCGTTATACCTCATATGGTTTCTACGCAGCATCGTACTGGAACACAAATCTCTTTGTTTGGCGGTACATCTTTACTGGTAGGGTGGTAACTAGATACGAAAATACGATTTTCTAAATTCCTGGGATCGAACCCGGGGCCACTGCTAACGAGTACTCAAACCACTGCGTCAGCGAGCCCGTCATGTGTATAAGAGAGGTTTGGTTAAGTACATGTTGTTAGGTATTTCTCTATATTTTCTTAATAAATTTATTTCTCAGTAAAGTTTTTTTTTTAATTAAGTAAACTTCTTATTGAAGTTATTTTTCTTTTCGTAGCTCAACATCCTTGTGACTCAGTGAAATGTGGCATCCGAGAGCGGTGCACACTTGACGCACGCGGCGTGGCTGTGTGTGGCTGCGGTCCAGAATGCGAAGAAGTGGTCCGGCCAGTATGTGGCTCGGACGACCACACGTACGACAGTCCATGTTTACTAGATCGAACAGCATGTTTGGATAATCGAGACATACGGATCGCGTACATGGGCTCTTGCGGTACGTTATTTTAGGCTGACCTACTTTATTCAATATTTGGTTTAACGTCTAGGCACTCTTTTAGCTTTACATAAAAACGAAATGGGAAATTTCGACGTGATTACTACTTTACTGATACATATTACTATTATAAATAGTTTTATAATATTACATCATGTTATTGATTGCATAATTATCTATAAAATTAAATTACCCATTATTATTGGTATTAAAAAGGGTTTTTGCATTGTATTAAGAAACAGAAATTTTAAGTACTTTTAATATAGCTACGATTATATTAATATTAACTTTCTTTTTTTAGACTTGTTGTTGGTTATTTGTCCTTTTTGATTATGATTTGATTTAGAAATTATCTCAAAATAAATTTATCTTTATATATAGACTAATACTTTAATGCACACGAAAATCTTATATAATAATTTCAAAAATCAAATCATCTAAATGCGGTCGCATTATTCTGTATAGTATTGCATAAACAATCTCTTAACAGATAATCTTCAGCTAAAGGAAGCTGTTGATAGAAAGCGGGTCTATGTGATAAAGTATATAACACCGTCAACTGGTTAAAATTTTACAATAAAAATGACGCTTCTCTTGGAAAAGATTCTCTTGGACAAAAATTGTATTATTAGAATTTTCATAATAAAGACAATAAAAAAAATCTAGGAATAGAATCTTTAACTTTGATAATATTTGTGGTTTTACCTTTTTCTAAACGATATTACAAATATTTTAGGAGTAGAAAATCCTTGTGCACGAGCAAGTTGTCCATGGGGCGGTGCATGTGTTACACGAGGAGGTTCTGCACATTGCTCGTGTCCTGTATGTGACTCAACTCTGGCACCAGTATGTGCTTCTGACCACAATACCTATGGTAGTGAGTGCAAAATGAGGATGCACGCTTGCCAAACTAGTCTCAAAGAAGGAGAACTACGTGTCTTGTACAATGGAACGTGTCGTAAGTATTTTTTTCTCTATCAACATGAAAAGAAATTTAAAGCATTGCATTGTCATTCATACTGCTTCTTCATAATCTCCCTATACAAACATATCTCGTTAAAAGTCTTGCATTTATCCACTCAAGTCCAAATACATTTTCATAGTAGAAAATAATGGATATTAAAGCAGATTTCTTAAATATTAAATCATTTTTAAAATTTCATGAGGTTTTTAAATTTTTAAAGGTTTTTCTTTCACTTAAAGAGTTTCATTCATTCGTTCATTCATTGATGACTAGTAATTGTAATGAGTATGAAGTTACTATAATATATTTTTATATTCTCGTTAGCATATGGTAAAGAAATGGCATTTATGTTGTATATATATACTTGTTTGAATATTTTAAGAGATTCTTTTGTAATTTATATTGGCCATATATATTTATCCGAGTTTCTTAAGAACTCACAACCACGTAAGTTCTTAGCTCCGAATGTAAGAATAAAATGCACATGCATCGTAAAATATTCACGGAATAAGGAATTCAAGTTATTTATAGCATTTAAAATTCCAGTGTTGGAGAATTTTGTATAAAATATAATGAGACGTGCACCACATATTTGTCGCTGTCTGAAAATTTCGTTTAAGTCAACATAATTTTACTAGCTATCAATATTACATCTACGGTACAATACTAAAAAGATGTGTGAATTTAACAAAATTATATAGTTATAAAGTACGAAACAAATATTTCGACGGTTTCTGTGTATAAACAGATAACATGCAATTTAGACATGCTGACGCTTTTTGTCTCCCTGTTCACATGTTTTTATTAAATCCAATAGCAAATTATCTTTGAAGCTCCCTCTTAGAAAATGAAGATTTTAAACTAAGACTCTTTTTACGTAGGAAAAATAAATCTTTGTAAAATCTTTGTCTATCGGTAAGGTGACAATTACAAAAGAATATTTAAACTCCCAGAAGATATGCCAATCTGTCAGATTTTATTGGACCTCGCATGTAAACTAGTGTAGTTACAGTTAGTTGTTTTTGTTGCGTATTTTCTATTTTAAATATAATAAAAAAACGCTACACTTGATAGCACTTTGTCGACATATATTTACTCGTAAAATCAGGGAGTGAAGGCCAAGGTACGTTATAAGTGTTTTTATTTTATACTGTAATAATTTTATCACTTACACATTTTTTTCATTTGAATTTAATTTGTTTATCATATACTATCCTGTGCGATAGGGTTTGAAGAAACCATCGGAACTTTAGATGTTCGATATTTCTTTAATATCAATTATCAGATATATGTTGGCAATAATATGTGAAAAAAGTATATTTGACAAATCAAAAACGCTATAGAACCAACTTGAATAAAGATTTTTGGATTTGAAATATATTAAATATCGTATAAAGATACCTATTAATTTTAACGTTTACTGTGATTTGATAGTAAAATTATTATTTCGCATTTTAGAGAGCTATAATCATGTCAATGCTAAAAATCAGTGAACGCGCAATGTTATTTGCTAATATACGGGTATACTGATAAAATATCTCGTTATTTATACTCGCCTGATATCGTAAAGGGGGATTCTCCCGTTATTAATATTGTTGACGATATCTATATTCCACACACGCAACGCCCCGAATAATAAGGGTCGTAGCTCACTTCTGATACTGCTCCCACACATTAGCTTAGAACATTTAAATAAAGGCTTAAGATTGTGTTGTATACATCTCTTTATATTATTTTTTAATTCTGTAATAAGCTCTGGTACAACAATTTAGAGATATTACTTTATAAAAAAACAAATGTGCGTGGAGCGGCAGCGCAGAGGAGGCCACCGTCCATGTAGCGGGGCGGGGAATTGAGATGGAGAGGAATGGATTGTATAGCGGTTTAGAAAGAAGGAAAAAGGCTAATGGCCGCGTAAGGGATGACAGTGATGAAGGGGGAAGGAATCGCGTGCACGTACCTGGAGTATCGGGATCTGCTCCTACTCCTCGACGTAGGGCTGTGCACGGGCGTGGTTGCGGCGGCGAAAGCACTATCACAACACTACACGGCCAGCGGTTCACTTCTTCGATAGTTCTTTCGGTTCGTATATCTTCAAGACGAAGATACGAGCGGATTTATAGCGGAGATATCAGCGGTAGGCGAAAACACACCTTGCGCGGCGGAAGCGTAGCGAGTATATGCACGCGAGGGAAAAGGTAGGGTAATTGGAAAAGGATGTCAATACGCGGAACCATCAAAAAATAAAACCAAAGTACCGCCAAAGTGGCGTCACCAGTGTGCTTTTATGAAACCCCAATTGCAAGTGAAACAGAAAATGCGAGCCATGGCCAATATGGTGGTATATTGGCCTTGAATGCTCTACAAAGCGCTTTTTACCATTACTCAATATCACGAATCAATCAATATATATATATAATATATATAATATCACGAATCGATCAAGCATATCACGAATGCGATATATAGACGAAATAGTTTGAGACAATGGAAAAAATGTTTCACTTTAAACATAAACACTATTAAAAAAAATGTAATCGATAATTCTTATTATAATTAGGTTGAATTACTTAACCGATAACTATTTGGAAGTGAATACATATCTTACACCTAAATAAAAAAATATAGTTATGATGATAAAAAGGGATACCCGACTGAGTTTGATGCGGAGTCTTCTCGGAACAAATTCCTCATAAATTTACATTTTAAGTGGTATGTTAGTACCAAGTAGTTGTATACTACTTTACTATAATTGACAAGTATTTTCACTTAAATAATATGGCAAACTGCCTCACTGGTCTAGTGGTTAGCATGTTCGACTACAGACATGAGGTCCTGGGTTCGAGTCCCGGGTCGGGCCAATTCTAAATCGATATTGAGGTTTCTATACAGATTTTCTCAATATTTGCCCGAAGTTGGGAAAAATTTGGCGGTGTGATCCACCCCCGTGCCTCGGAGAGCACGTTAAGCCGTCGGTCCTGCGCCTGATCTCTCTGTGATCGTGTTGGACCACCGTCACATTGGACTATGAGAGTGAAGGAATAGAGAGTGCACTTGTTTACTATGCCTGCCAATCCGCAGTGGAGCAGCGTGGTGGATCTATGCTCTAATAACCCTCTCTCATGTGAATGAGGAGGCCTGTGCCCAGCAATGGGACGTTGATGGGCTGCTACTTACCTTTTTTTTACCTTAATATGGCAAAAACCTAATTTAGGTTTTTTGTTGATTTTAATTTAAAATAATTGTGTACAGCTTCCGGCGAGAGAAATTGTCGCGGTACAACCTAATGGTCGATATCTTGCTTAATCCTCACGAATTTATGTCAATGCACGAAAAGATTTAATTTGCCCGAGCTAAATCTGTATTTTTAAATCATTGAACAAAATTGTCTTCGTCTGGACAACTCGATAATTCGTTTTTAGTGGTAGCAGTTCCTTTGATTTATTGAGATCGTTGTCATCTAAGTGAGCCTCGACCTTGAAAGTAGCTTAAAGACCAAACTTTACGAAGGCTTACATAAAATTGATTAATGCGTCAACTACACAACGTCTGTTGGTAATTTGAAATTAACAGTTTTTCAGAAAATTTACATGGCAGCATATACGGACATATATAAAAAAACTATGTGTGTTTGTTTTTGTCCGTAATCTTTTATTGACAGCTTATCTTTGAAACAGCTGGACTAAATTTGACAGGGTTTTCACTGTTACCAAAGTAATCTCTCACTAAGTTTAATAATATTCTTACGGCATTGAAAAGTACGCGAGTTAAATTGCGGTAAACTGTTAGTCAGAACATAATTATCATGTCTCACACACAACAAAAGAAGGGACTACCTTCATCAGTCATTCAGGCGTGAGAATCTGAAAGCAGTGAATTTGAAGGTAAAGACGAAAATCAATTATAAAATTCCCTCCTTAGAAATATCGCTATCAATTTCCTTTGATGATTCTTTTTCATTTATGAAGTTGTCAATAGAGCGCACGGAACTCCTTTTTGCATAATTTCCTTTCACAAAAACCACTCATTTGTCATACAAAATCGATAAACTCCGTAATAGGATTGAATAAATTATACCGTTTCATTTTAAAAATAATAAATTTGTTTAAAACTGCACGCTAATTACACAAAAGCTTATTAAATTAAATATATACAATAATATAATAAAAAAGACAAGTAAGGGAAATGGGGGTAATGTGGTAACTTAAGCGAAAACTCAAATAAAATTTTAACCATAAACGAAATATTTATGGCAATTGCTTTTAAACATAATTTACTTAATTACCTTACATTAGAAATAATTTTCAGTTCATTTGACAATCAACTTTGGGTAATAAAAAACGACTTATCAACGTGCGGGTAAAGGTGATCGGAGTCAAAGAACGCACGTATCGCAGATACGAGTATAACCTTACCACAGCCTACATGAATATCTGAAGGTGTATCTGAACCAAATCTCGTTGTTATTTGTGCCAGGCATCTGTTTCCAGCATCTTCTGCATAGTCATCCGCATCGTCCTGGCATAAGCCGTCAGCGGAAAGTCATACGGAAATTTCGTTCGTTTCTTGTAGTATTTCGCGCTTTATCTTTTCAGGACCTACTTCTGTATTGTAGTCTTTTCCATGACATTTACCCTTCCATCTGTTTCATTTTTATGACCCCTATATTCTTCTTATTTTCACTTGATTAGCAGCGCAACCATATAAAATATTTGCCTATTTCTTCATCAAGTTTACTAGTACGGCTTCTGTTTGAAGAATAATATTATATGGGGTAGTGAATCATCCGAGATGAGGTATTTCTGAGGTAGAATATTTTTTATTCACTTTTGAAGATTTGAAAATAGGATTCCCATAAGCTTATCAGCATTTCTTATAGAAGGACCTGTATGAATAAGCTTTATAGCTTTTTCCAGGCTATCAGAAGACAATTGTCCTGACTCGTACTTAATCTATATCCTGCATCTAAAAATAAATAAAAATGACGTATTTCAACATGCAAAGTTGCGAAAGTGGATATGAAGGTGAATACCATTGCCCATTAACTCTGTTTACCCCATTCACCCCTACTTATATAAAACTCCTAATATATTATAATCACAGTACTTGTTAAAGAGCCCCTCCGAAATGGCTAGACCGATGTTTATGATTTTTTTATTAATATTTGGTGGGTTTGAGGATATATCGTAAAGTATTTTTCATTATCCTAATCCCACCCAACGTTTTTAATAACGAAACAAAGCTACGAATCAATTTTGGATCAGCTGGTATGAATATATAATCTATACATAGAATAAATGAAGTCACTCCCGCTGTCTGCTCGCTTAGATCTTTAAAACCACTCAACGGATTTTAATACAGTTTTTAGTAACATATAAAGTGATTAAAAAGAAAGGTTTATATGTATTATACATACCTATAATAGTACAGAATAAGTCGAAGATTTGCAATGTGATATCATAACTTACATGTCTTTGTCGCTTACTAACTAAACTTTACAAGATAAATCCAGTTTATATATTACGGAATTGTATATCTTACAATAATAAATAAAACAGTCCAATATAGTATATATTTTTCTCAAAAATATAATCCATTGTAATCATTTTTATCTATAACATATTACACATTACAAGGTTTAAAAAGCGGAGGCACAGCGGCTGACATCAAATAGATTTGCTGTACTATAAGACCCAAATTTGAGTGTACGCAGGCCCAGTTGTGCAAGTCAGATAGTAAAAAATAATATATTACATTTGCTATGATGATTGAATTACTGAAAATCCAAATTGGTCTCTATCTGTATTTACTGTAATAACAAGGAGATTATTTGTTTTAAGCCTGCTTAAATCCAATACACACGAATAAAGTTAACTCATTACGGATCAGAGCATGATCGAATATTAATATAGCAATGGATTCATCACTTCTGTTCCTTTCTGAAAATGTCAATTAGTGATTAAAACGACCCCCAGTGAATAATGGCAAAGAGACGCAGATTAATGAAAGTATACAAAGGATTAATTTTACAGAATCTTATTGGTCATTAAATCAATATTGGACAGCGGTGTCCCGTTATAATCGCTTTCATATTTTAATGAAATCTCTTTCTGAGGATTTCAAATTCGCACTTAGAAAATCGTTTACTACGAACTGTTTTCCTCGGATCGAGATTAAGCTCTCTGGCTTTAATCCTCTAGAGAATTGCTTAAACACGCGGTCTTAAAATATAAATTATAAACGAGGATGCTGGGCGCGAGGATAAAAATTTTACACAAATATTTACTCAACGGATTCATTTGGTGCGGACAAAGTTTTGTTTGAACGTAGAAACTGACCGTTTTATTTGAATTTAATTAGTAAAATCTGAGCAACCAGTATTATTACTAGCTTCTGTGTTCTGAAAACTATCATACGCTTTATATGCCATATTAAATAACTTTTACAAGATCAACAAAGGAAAATCCTCACTAATGCCGGACAATTTACTATTTAGAAAGTTTTGTTTGTATAAATTTGTTTTATACACATAACAGGTTTATTTACTAGATGGAAAACTACTTTCATTATATACTATTACTAGTAGTATATTCATATTTCATATTTTTACAAAAAAATATACATGATTGCACCGCTTTTGTGTAATATTAAAGATGATAGATTAATGTACTTTATTGAAATACTTTATTCAATTCTCTGCTTCATAATATCTTGGAAAACTCTTCTCCTTAATTATTTATTTCAACGTTTTAAGCTTTTCTCGCCCAGAACGGGTGCGATCATGCGATTTTCTAAGTTCATTTGCCATAACTTACATAACACACAATAATATGGTAAATCTTTAATGTTTTTGCTTCACGTCTTTGGAATACTCTACCTGAATATTTCAGGAATAGAAAACTCTGTAAGGTTTCCTTCAAATTCAAGATCAAACAATATCTTCTCTACATAAAACGACATCGTGACTATTTATCCAAACATTAAATGTGTGTATATGTTTCTGAATAAATAATACAAATAAGTATGTATGTATTCGACTATTATTATACATTTTTTCTTCTCATTCTTTATATAAGTTATGTTTGTAGTGATAAAGTATGTATATAGATAAAGCTTGCAGTTAAATTTACATTCTATCTATCGACATAAAATTATCATCCATGTTAAAGGGCCTCTGACAGAGACCTTTTTTTACAGATAAGGAATCCAATATAAACTTAATACTTTTAAACCATGTTTTGGTTGTTTTGATACATAATTAAATAATATTTTTTTACTTACAAGTATAAGGACGTCGCCAAAAATAAACAGTCGCGTTGACGACTTAAATATTATCTATTTCTGTAAGAACCGCAAATAAAAATAATTATCGCAATGCTATTATATTTTTACGCATCGCTTTTCGATTTCTCGTTAAGTACTGCGTAGTAATTATAATGCTGTAATTACAATCAAGGCAATTAAATCAAACTTTTTAATTTACTTTTACAGCAATTTAGAAGCGTTGAACCATAGTTATTATTTTGAAATTGTGTATAACTAGTAAATATAAATTATAACCGAAAGAACGACATAAAAAGAGGTATTTTGTAATGTGTTGTGATTTAATATTTAAGTACAAGTATTACAGCAAGCTTTTAATCTAAACGCTTTTATTATTCTTTATATATAATATACATATGTTTTTTTTTGTCCTTTTATATGACAGTGTAATGTATAAAAATCTCCTCAATAATAACTTTCATATATATATTTTTATTGTAATTCCTTTAGAAACATGTGCCGATGTAATATGTGAGGGTGGAGGAAGCTGCGACTTAGACGCTGAAACTGGCCGTCCTGTCTGCCACTGTAATTATAATTGCAGTGAAACTCAAGTGAGTATTTTTTAAATATATCTGTATTTTGTACAAACTTTTTGTCAATAAAAAGGGAAAAACTTCACACAATAACCACTCTTCTTAACGGTGACAGGTTGGCATTTGAATTGAATCACACCTGATGATAAGTTATAATATAATCTAGCCAGTATTAAAAATTCTTTGATAAATTGGTTAAATGATTTTGATTATAATGAAATTGAATTATTGTTAAAAATGAATTCGCAATTAGATTTTATATAAAAACAAACACGTTTGCAACACACACACACACACACGCACACAGACACACACAGTCTTATTACAACCAAGACTTCCTTATTTATCTTATTTAGTTTTAATTCTTTTAGTTTTATACACGAAATATAACTCGAAAGTAACAATGTCGCAAATATATAGGAAGAGCAGTGGTTTCTGGTAAAAGTACTATAATATAAGTCTTACTATACTTAAGAGAAGACACCAACTCATTATATACACTGTCATAGTTTTGTAAATAAATGAATTTCGAAAGTTTGAACTATGATGGAAGCGTGCTAATCTGGTAAAAGGCAATTATGGTTTCTACACAGTATCGTGTCGGAACACAAATTTCTTTGCTTGGCGGTACAGATTTGCTGGTAGGTAGTAAGATAGTAACTAGCCATGGCCAATCCCTGGTAAGGCGAATTTATAAATGTAATTTACTAAATTCGCCTTACCAGGGCTCGAACTCGAGACCTCAACTAACACTCGCACCACTGTGCCAGCGGGGTCGTTAAAAATTTCAGTACGACACGAATGATATACGTTCTATACTAATTAATCCCCACAACGGCTTGACCAATTTCGAGGAAACATACATTAAATAACTGATATTATAAGAAGTAACTTGGACTAATATGTTAAATGACCACTAACTGTTTCCTACGTAAACATACGTGTAAATATGGTGAACTTCGTGTTTATCAAATCGAATGGACAAAGTCATCACAATTAGTCATGGCTTTTAGGAGGATTGAAATACCTACATACTGCAAAATGAGCGCTAGAAAACCATATAATTATGAATTATGTTATCATAATTGTAACAAAAATGGATTTCAGACGCTAGGCATTATAGAATAAAATAACTTTAGCAGAGTATTTGAAGTTGGCTTTCAAAATAAATGGAAGCAATTCCTGTTAATTTGCCATTTATGCAGTATTTTAGCATTTCGAATTAAAGTCATTGTCTATGTCAGCTATTTTCGTATTCAACTAAAGTTAATTAGTCCAATTAATAATCTTATATTGCTAGTTTTGCTATTTCTGTTTAAAATATATATTCGGTCATTCGCTGTATCATAACTATTTACTTGTCAATATAAGTACAATTAAAAATATGTACTATGGAAGAGACAGATTTACACAGACACTTTCATTTACTTAAAGCAGTACCTCCAACTAAGTTCAAACAAAATATATGAATTATTAATAAATAAACGTTTTTTAAAAATGTTATAAACTATTTTATATTTTATGTATACTATATAAGATCATATTTTGTATTGTCTTTTTTACTAAGTTTACTTGACTGGACTTTATTTTCGTCTCAAATACATTCTACATATTTACACTTTTCGATAAGAAATGAAAAATGTCACTTTAAAAAAAGGGCAGAAACAAATTAGTCCATTGAAATGTTACATGAGCTTTGCATTTTTTAGGGAACGCAATTTAATTTTTGGGACATGTGTTAATAGAAGCATAACCCCAAGTTTGCGGGGTTTGCGCCATCCTCGTCCCCCGGTCGCCATCTTGGACAAAGGGGTGTAAACATATTTTTGGCGATATCTTACAAGCTATGCGTCCTACAAAAAAATCGTAATGATGTAATTTGTAGCAATCGCCTTGCCTACAAATATATAACTTTTTGCCCTAAATTTAAAATTAAAGATAAGCAAAGAGTGAGCAAAATTTCTATAAAAATTATACATTTTGCTCTATAACTTCTTTTTCGTACATTTTACAAAAAATACGTCAGACCAATTATTTAGACGGTGTTTTGAGGAAAAGGTTGCTCTACAATTTTGTTTTCAATTTCATTCATTTAAAACGCTGTTACAGCACTCCAAAGTGGACCGGGTTCGTCAATGCTCATGAATATCCGGTCCAAATGACATATTTAACATAGTTTTAAGATATTTTTATTGTAAATACATTCTTAAAATACTTCGACAATGTCCTTTGTATCTGCAGAAAATAATTTCTTGAGATCGGGGTATGCTGGAGGCGTAGAAGCTTGCTTTTTCCAGGTCGGAGGACAAGGGCGGCAACCCCACAAACATGGAGTTAAGCTTGTATTGACCTCCCACACATGTTCCAAAAATAAAATTGCGTCCTCTAAAAAAACAACTTTAGGTCCTTAACTTGTAACATTTTAATTTACTATAAATAACATTGTCAAATGTGACTATAGCCAAGCAAATTCATGTCCTTGGCTATATAGTCACACACACAGTATATAGTCACATTTGACGTTGGAGCAGCCTAGAGTAAACCGAGAATGCTTAAGAGTTGTCTCTTCATTATGACTTTAAAAATACTGGAATTGTAGGAGTCAGGGAACACAAAGGTCAGTATGGCATGCTACTCCTTTGCAGTGCGGATTCGAAATTATTGGTTAAATCGTTTATGTTTCGAAGTTAAAAGGAATAAGGTTATGTAGTACTTGCGAACAATTTCCGTAATACTATGTGTAGAATGCCGACAGACAGACAGACAACGTTACGTTGACGCTGTTGGCTTGCTATCCAAAATATATCATGCATATCCAAAAGATAATCTAATTTTATCACAGGAATCAGATGTGGTGTGCGGTACTGATGGCCAGACTTATCCGTCACAGTGCGAGCTCGATTTGACAACGTGTCGCGACCAAAGCGAGTTGCGGCTAGCCTACAAAGGAGACTGCGGTGAGTGATTGCATCGGTTTGTAGTGTCCTAATTGTATACACATTGTTATTTTAATTTACCTTAATGTTAATTTGTCTATGGTCAGGATTAATTATAATAGATAATCGATAATTTAATTATACTAAAATATTTTTTTACAATACTGTGAAAGCACGATTTACGATAAGCCCTGAGATTTTTCAGTAAATCTCACTGCTGTCGCTTAATAATTTTAGTATAGATTAATACTGTAAATACTGTTAATCTAATTTCAGATCATTTTATTTTACTATTGAAATTTTTTTTTAATCGCCTTGCTTTAAAATGATTAATAAAAAAATGTTTATGGATAAGAATACCAAATGAAATAAATTAAAACCTATTAAGATTTTGATAGAGTTCAGTTGTAATTATTTTATGAAAAAACCACACACCTACATATACTAAATTATGATTAGTGAATATTCAAAAAAATTGTCTCTTTGTGTGGAATCTTATATTTACCAATGCACATTGGTATATCGTAACAAATATAGACTAAATCTAAAATAAGGGCTTTTACAGTAACTTATATAAAGTAACAGTTTACAATATTCAGACAATATAGAGTCGCAGTGTCGTGTCCTTAATTCCCGGGAATACAAATTCAAGGCTTTTATAGCTAAGCTTAGCTATCGTAAACCGTTTAGTACTTAAATTAATTGCTTTTTTAATATCTTATTACCATAAAATATTTAACTTTGTTTTAGCCAAAGACTAACGACCTTCAAAATGAACGTAGGCGATTGTAATTGTTGTTCTGAAATAATTAAATAAATATAATTTAGACAAAACCAATAGCAGTTCCATCATTCTTCGAGTCATTGTTTACATTGGAGTCTACGAAATTTATACAGTTTATGTTTAAGGAATTTAATTTTTTTAAATACTGGTGTCTCAAAATATGTCTGAAAACAATTAAAATTATATATACGAAAATAAAAAAATAGCTGTCACACACATGTGTGTATTTTTATTGTAAACACTTTATATTATATGGTACCTTTTTTGAAATTATTTTATTGACTCTGTCACTTACGCATAGAATTTGGTCTAACGACGTCTTACGTAATAAATAATTTTGATAAATTACCATGTGAAAAAAAACTTACACCTTTAAGAATAAATAAACAATTTTTAATGGATTTTGCTGGTGTAATAATTTGAATAATCGTTTTGCTAGCAAAGGTCTTGACGGGCTCGCTAGCGCAGTGGTGCGAGTACTTGCTTCATTAGCAGAGGTCCCGGGTTGCATGCCCGGTAGGTCGAATTAAGAAAATTGCATTTTCTAATTTGTCTGTGCCCTAATCAGTAAGGACGTGCCGTCAAGCAAAGAAATTTTTGTTTCGGTATATGGCTGTGTAGAAACCATAAGAGGTAAATTGCCTCTTTTCAGATTAGCGCGCTCCTATCTTAGATTGTATCATCACTTACTGTCAGGTGAGATCACAGTCAAAAAATGCTAACCTTTATGATTTAATTCGCGGGAGGGGATATTAGATAATTGAGACTTCAGTCGTAACTACTTACCACCCTTCTCAATTAGTGATATTATTTTGAGACTTTAACCATATCAAGACGGAATCATTATATCAACACGTAACATCAAATAATATAATAGTCAAGCGTTTACCTCTTAGGAATAAGAAATGTTATGTAAATTGAAAGTTTTAGACGCTACTAGTATAAACCTGCATTCTAATATTTATACGTAGTAATATATAGCGTTAAGATATTAGTCTTTATCTATAACAACTAAGATCGATGCATGTTGTTAGACTTAACTATATCTAACAACTCATGTGTGCCCGAACCTAATAATATACGCTCCATTGGGCATCGACAGAATAGGCCGGCACTAAATCCATATTATTATTACAGATTGCTCGTAGACCAACATTGCAGGAGCTAGCTTTGTGTTGCGTCATTGATTTATTAGAATAAGTGTTATTACGAGTGTGGTAGTAGATAAACTAATCTTGTTTCACCCTGTATCTCTTCTAACAACAATTAAATTTGGTCTCTTTTAATAAAGTTCTCAAATTCCAATATAATGTATCAAAACAATGTTAAAGGTGCGTGCGTACAAAGTATATATGTTAGAAGTGAAACTTCTTTGGCAAACTACTTTTTAAATTTTGTTTATATCTATACGAATCTAAAACTTTACATTTCCGAGACTTAGAAGGAGGGTAAAAGGGAAGATGTGTTAAGAATTGATTGAAATTCATTAAATTTTGAATTTAAAATTTAGGAAAGAGTATTTATGAAATATTTTTATTTTTTGAAAAATAGTATATAAAATTATTAACTGACGAGTGGCAAATTAAAATGCCACATGGTATATGCAAATATTAAAACTATCTAACCTTCAAAGAATTAGCGTAAAAACTGCTTCGTCTTCGTGACGCTAATCACACGTTTCATCTGTAAATTTTTACCCTCATGCGCCTAAAGAAGTTCCACTTCAAAAGTCATAAAACATACGTCATGAATATAATTTTTATATTTATTACGAAATCTATGCTAATATTATAAAGCTGCAGAAATTCGTAGTTCAAATTGAAAACATGTTTATTGTTTGATAGTCCATTGTTTGGGACACCTACAGACTATATAACATGTGATATATTCCATAGAGCATTTAAGTTATAGATTAAACGTATAATAAATAGCATATAAATTGTTATTAACATCGACAGGGTCGCAGTATCAGTAGAAAATATTGCACAAACGGGGAAAAAATTCTTGAGAGTTTACGTTGCATGCGCTACGTGAACGGTTAAAATTACGTGTATGATTAAATGGTTCTTCGTAAATATTTAATTGTTTTTTTAAAACTTTGACTCAATATAACCTTTTTCATCGTATTCAAATTGATGCTCCCGCTGTCTTATGTAATGTAGACGAAGTCGCACGAATTAGCTAGTAAATATTATTATATAATGAAATGGGCCTGAAAATACATTGTAAATTTTATCTTATCAATATAAGCGCAGAGGTGACCATTAGTAAATACTATTATAAATACGTATTATGTAAATGAGGTCAGTGCTTAGTAATAATTAAGTTTCTATTGTAATTTGTTTTATATTTCTTTTACATTAATTACTCAGTGAGATACAAAGTTCTTATTTGAAACTACAGGAGTAACATTGTAAAGTTCGGAACAAAAAATATTTAGTTTTGAAATCCGCAGCTAAAGTATAGAGGTATTAAAAGTTTTGTTCGAATACAATGCTCAGAACAAATTTCGAGCACTCAGTGTAATTCCATAGAAACAATTGGATTCGCCTTACGTTATTGTACGATTATACTACGAATTACATTCCAGCATGAGATTGTGCAAATGCTTTTGAAAATAATATAATGTATGAAAGTTTGTTTTATTAACAAGAAAAAATATCTATAGATGTAGAAATAATACTTTTTGTAGTATTACACCTTACAGCTTTACTTTTGATTTAATTTTTAAAATATATGTTGTATGAGTCCTTTTAATGTAAAGAATATAAAAAAAACAATTCATAGCCTATTTTAAAAAGGTGGGTAGAGGTAAATTATCTTGAAGATATTAATTACCTCGCTTCTGTCATTCACAATATATTCACTCAATTGCGATTACATTCAAGCGCTAACCCGTTAGCAATACTTCAACATTTAAAAATAAATAACTGAAAAAATATCATTTGGATTGGAAACGAAACAACCTTGCTTTATGGAAATGAGGCAGTCCAGGTAAATTTATATATATATATATATATATATATATATATAAAATGAAATATCTGTTAAATTATACTAAAAAAGGATTTTAAATTTATACCTAAAATATATTGACATGTATATGAAGGCTGTATTTAACGTTACTCAGACGGTATCTCAATATAATAGGAGCTACCATTAAATTCAGACATTAAACGTAGACACCATACGATATAATATGCAAAGTAAAAGAGGTTCATAAAAAATTATATTGGAGTTTATAACGTAAATATTAAAGTAAAATAATAATACTTAATTTAAAAAAAACTTTTAGTTAGATCAGCTATATAGGTGTATTAAAATATGTAAAAAACATATGAATATATTGTTGTGTATTATGTACAAATGTTTATTCGTAGCGGAGCGTAGCATTTCGTAGCTACTTCATGCTTATGTCAATATAATAAATGAAAGTAGTACCTATCGTTGATTTTAATTTTGTTTCTTTATCATTATATGAATTTTTTGAATATATTTTTTTATTTACGATTAGTTAAGCCGTATTGAAACGCCATACCGTAATGAACACATCGTAAAGAAACTATTTATTTATTTATATAGAGTTGTGTATCTATTATTCCTGACTGAAATTTGCACTTAGAAGTAACTTTTGTCTGCTGGTATTTCAATTAAAATACTAATTAGATTTAAAAAAAATGATTAAGATTCAGATTAACATTTGTACCTTTAACTTCAGCCAATATGAAAATATTTACTGAATTTTTGGATTATATTTGTTATTTCTTGCTATTACTATTATGGTCGAAATAAAATTGCATGGAACGTAAACGCGTCTCGAATGTTTTTTGCCGCTTTAATGTTTCGTGTTTCCCTTAAAAGCGTGACAACAGCTTCTATAACGAGGTTTTGAGATCGATAAAGGATTTAAGTTCCGTATTCGAGTATCCAGAATCAAGTCAGAGGAAGTAAACCGCCTCTTTGACTTCAAAAAGGTTACTTTGTGTTTAATCGCTAGGAAAATCAAGCTAAGGAGATGAATGCGTTATAGCTAACTTTGTCGGCTTCGCTGGCATTGTGTGAGTATTCACTTTACTAACAACAGTCTTGGGTTCGATTATCTTAGACTGTATCATCATTTACCATCATTATAATCAAGCTAGTCTGTTAGCAATAGAGAAAGACAATAGAATTTAAAACAATATTAAGGTACAATTTCTACAACGAAAACTTCATGGAGTCTCCAGGATTCGAATCTATTACTGTTAACCTGAACCCATGCGCTTCTCTACTAGGTCATGGAATAATTGAACTGAAAATTTAATCATTACATCAGACAAGATAATACTGTCCGGGATAATTTGCCCTAAGAGTGAGAACAAAAGGTGACCTACAGATGGATTTGTACAAAGACCCTTTTAAATGGATTTTCAATACCTTAACCGTTTATATAATGACGTTCTAAATTACTTAAACCACTATTTTATTCAGTCAAAATATGATTCTGAATGAGTGTAATAAGTCCTTATAAATAGTTAGAAATTTTTTTCAAAGATATAAATATAAAGTCAAACGTAGGTTTAAATAATAAATGACCATATGTCATGAACTAATTTTTTTATTATCCGGTAAGAGAATATTCATCGATGTTTTTCTTAATTTCACAATAACTTTAATCAATACAAAATTGTAAATAGTAACGAAAGTGAGTAAGTAGCAGTCTATTAACGTCCCACTGCTGGGCACAGGTCCCCTCACTCCCAGGAGCGTTTTTAGAGCATAGACTCAGCACGCTGCTCCACTGCGGATTGACAGGCATATAGTACACAAATGCACTCTCTATTCCTTCACTCTCATAGTCCGATGTGATGGGAATTCGACACGACCAGATAGAGATCAGGCTCACGACCGACGGCTTAATGTGCTCTCCGAGGCACGGGGGTGGATTACACCGCTAACTTTCCAATTTCAATATCAATGAGAATTAGATAATTAATAAGATATACGTTCTGTATATTATCATATAACGCCACATCATAAAATTACCCGGTGATACAATTTTGCTCATTGATCTAGTGGTTAGGTTAGGTTAGACATTGGACATGAGATCCTGCGTTCAAGTCCCGGATCGTGCCAATTCAAAAATCAATATTGAGTTTTCTATTAAGATTTTCTTAATATTTGCCCGAAATTGGAAAGTTAGCGGTGTAATCCACCCCCGTGCCTCGGAGAGCACATTAAGCCGTCGGTCGTGAGCCTGATCTCTATCTGGTCGTGTCGAATTCCCATCACATCGGNATACAGAACGTATATCTTATTAATTATCTAATTCTCATTATATCAATAAGGAATAATAAGGAATCTTACACATATTTCTTCCTAGTAAGATTTAAACAGCAGCCTATCTAAAACGTGTGTTTTTATATTTATCTAAAACTATTTATCTAAAACCTGCTTTTACGTAACCTGATCGGAAAATAATAAAAATATTCGTTAAATTAAAAGTTTTAAAATTGAAAGATGATTCAATTACTATAAAATTACCAATAAAAAAACTACGTTCGCAATAACGTAAAATCTAATGGTATCTACTCAAACTTTTTAATTAGCAGCCGTACGTATTGCAGTTTCGTTTTCTTTTTCGCCACAGGCAAAAATGTATTTTAGCTCTAGCTAGCTGTTTTCTCAGTAGCTAGTAATTCAGCGCTTTCACCAAGCGTTCATATTGCGCCGAAGTGGTAAACAATAGTTATTAAATTTTTACGGATGTCTTCGTTCATCCTTCATTCCATTAAATGGAAAGCCTGAACATGTCTCGTGTAGTAATGGTACAGGGAGCTACAAATTGGTTGATTGAAACCAATTGATTTTTCCATAAGACTTTTTTAAATAATAGGAATGTATTGAATCGTGTTTTTTTTCAAATAATTTTTTATTTTAATATCTTTCTTAGGCCAACCTTTATATTGTTGAGTTGTATGAATTTAGAGCTGAACGGTAATCTGTAGAAGAAAATAGACTGACTAAAATACTTGTACCATATGACATCTATAGTCAGTGAGTATATCAGTCAGTAATTTGTGTTTAAAAGCAGTGTTATCACCTAAGCGAAAGTAAAAAAGGAATTCTCTCAAACTTCCCGACACGAATGTTAAACCCAGGACTTTTGTTAGTTAAGCGAGTATTTTATACCATTAAGGGAACGAATTTATCCCAATCATAATGATTTCCATATTATAATTATGTTATTATTCTCTACAGAATTCTAGCATAAATAGGTAGGTTCTGACAAATTTGGAGGTTTTTACTTATATATTTCTTTGGCTTATTATAAACGTAAAACTTCAGTATGTTTAGGTGGTGTAAGAAATTTTCCGCAGTTATTTGAATATATTTGCATGATCTTTATTTTTGAATAATATAGAATATATTAAAGAGAAGATAATTGTTACAGCTCTTTGCGAACCTGTCCAATGTTCATATGGAGCTCATTGTGTGGCTGGTGAATGTGTTTGCCCAACGGATTGCACCAACGCTGTACGTGAACCAGTCTGCGGCAGCACAATGCAGACATACTCTAACGAGTGTGAACTTCAGAAGGCAGCTTGTAGACTTCAACCACCTAACAAACTTCATGTCATTTTCTACGGAGACTGTAAAGACAGACTAGCTGTAGTTCCACCAATAGCCATGAGTACGTATCATATAATAATTATAACTCTGCAAACTTCCGAACTATCTCTATTAACATCACAAAGCACCGTTGACTAAAGTTTCAACTATTAATTATCATAACTTTCTGAAACTAATATGAATATTCTTAATTAATATGAATATCCTTATCTATAGGCGTAACACATTGAATAAATATTTTCTAACAGACCGTAATAAACTTTAGCTGTTTAGTATAATTTGGATACGCGGTCCTACCCCCGACTAATTAACTAACATTCCGCTTTACGCTTGACTAATACCCAAATATTTGAATTCGTGTGGGCAGCTACAACTGCGATGACTACAACTGAGTCCGAAGAAGGTTCAACGGATTCTTTGGGTGCCACTGATCAAGGAGGATCTACAAGCTCGTCAGCTTGTCGTGATATCCGATGTGATTTTGACGCCAGCTGTGAGATCGGTTTAGATGGCTACCCTCGCTGTTCATGCGTTTTTCAATGCCCAGCCGATGATGAATATTTTCCAGTATGTGCTTCAGACTTTCGACTTTATCCCAGTTTATGCGCCATGCGAAAGGAAGGTTGTCAAAAACAGTTGGAACTTAGATTAAGGCCCTTGGACTTATGTAAAGGTTGGTTTATATATATATATAACATTTAGTTCTTATGCTGCTTGAGCTTTTACTAATAAAAAAATTGGTTATATGGAATGCTATAAGATGTTATATTATTATATAATATACAGGTATGGAAGTGAGGCCATGCGGTAATAACAGGGCAATGGTAGATCTGTCAACGGGGCTTGAAATTGACTGCGGTAATGGACCTCACCGTCAGGATTGCCCGCCGGGGAGCTACTGCCATATTACGCTAACTGCAGCAAGATGTTGTCCGAAAAGTGAGTTCACAACTTTATTTACTTCAACTTTTTTAATGGTACCTGGTGATACATTATTTTATACCTTTAAAGAGGTTTGCTAATATACATAAATACACGGGCAAGATCTATTTTAAAGAATTATGTTTTTGCATCTAACATTGTGCGGTCCGCACAAGACCGTGTATGGTAATCCTTGGAAGAGACCTACGTCCAGCAGTGGGCGTCAATCGGTTGAGATGATGATGATGATGATGATCTATCATTATGGGAATGAAAATATGCTTTGTACCAATTATAAAATCGTTTTACAAAGCGCGTAAAATATTACAATATTATTTATTGGATAGAAAAATACTACTTATTTATTAATCTATTTATTTATTGATAATCCAACAGCTTGTTACATATAGTACTTATTATACTTAAAATACGGCCAATTACGCATTACGCAAACTAATATATAAAATTTGAAATAACAGAGTAGATATTGAGACGAGATATGAAGACAGAATTTAGAAACAATATTAAAAAAACCAAGTTTGTGGGTGTTATGTATGTGTGAGTGGGTTTGTGAGTTAATTTGTATTTGTTAGTGAAATTTAGTCGTGTAGGAACACTTAGTGTCTGAGTATATATTTTAGAGTATACAGTTTTTTTTAACGTCAGGAAATCCTCGTGGATACTTGCAACAACATGGGGAGGCGTTGCAAGTTATGCCGGACTTTACCGGCTAAAACCTGACGGAGCTCCTCCCTACGTTCGCTGGCGAAAGCACGGGATCGGAATACGTCCGCACTCCCGCCTACGATGTGCTTTACAAGGCTCCCCCCGACAAAACTCCTCCGCTCGGATGGCATGCCCGGAGCACTCGACATGTCACCTGTCTTCCCTCGCTTTCGAGCAACAGGCTTCGTACCTGTTGCCACACGCTAACCCTAAGGGGGTAGACATCGGTCATGGGCCGCCCGTCTTAACCCCGGCCTCCTCCTACGCATGGTGGAAGCGTCTCCATCCACCTCTCTGAGTTCTCACGTTCCGCCGCTTCCTTCTGCAACATCACGTTTTCACAGAAGGAGACCATCGCCTCCCAACAGACTTCCCTACCTACAATGGCGTTAACCACAGCGGGTAGAGAAAGGTCGTTTCCGACTACTGCCACGAGTGCTCCTCGTTGGTCAGCCCACCGCGGACACGCAGCGAGCGTGTGTTCAGCAGTGTCTTCCACACTCGTGACATTCCTCCGTCGGTTCTCTCCTTGCCACTCGGCACAGGTAGCTCCCGAAGCAACCGTGCCCCGAGAGGACCTATGTGAGATGGAAATACAACACCCCATGGGATCTCTTCACCCATAATTCAAGGACAGGGCGAACCGCCTCAAGTGTACGGTGTCCATAGGTAATAACCAAAGCTAATGCCCCTAGTATTAGCTTTGGTTATTTCATTTTGTTTTTTATTTAGTTCCATGAGCATTGATAATCTCCTTTTTTAATGATTCTTTAGGTAGGTAAACTATGTCAATTATGACTGTACGTATGTGATACATTTAATATGGCTAACGGAAGTAATAGTTCGAGGCATACATATTGTAGTTGATAACAGTTTGAGCGAACTCGGCACGCTTATAATTATTTTACATAATTTACATGAAACTTGCTAAGAACATTTTGTGGAAACACTTCATCGAGCGTACTGTAGCGTGTTATGTAAATTTTTAATGAAGGTCTTGTATTCTATAGAACGCGAAATATAAGTATAAAATACCGTTGTACAGATGGTAAACTTACAAGACGCTGCTACTAAATTGGATACAATCACGCTAGCTGTTACCGCTTTGAGTCTTTTGTTCGCATCTCATAAAATTTACTGTTCTAGTTAGTGAATAACATCTCGTTATTTAGGAATGACATGTTTGCGCTTGGCTACAACTTTAGCTGGCGGTAACTGCCTTTCCAATAATATAAAGAGTTCTGCTTCAAGAAAACATATTGTTGATAATAATATTTAACGGTAATTTGAATTAGATCTCAAATATTGAAATGAAATTAAATAAATCAACCATGTATAACTTATAATAAACATTTTAATCGTATCGTCACGGTCCTTTTTTTATTGCTGACAGTTTAGCGCTACACTGTGATCTCACCTGATGGTAAGTGATGATACAGTCTGAGATGGAAGCGCGGTAATCTGGTATGAGGCGATATACCTTATATGGTTTCTACACATCATAGTGCTGGAACACAAATCTCTTTGTTTGGCGATACGTTTTTGCCGGTTGGGTTGTAACTAACCACCAGTCCAGACTCAGAAAAATTAGAACATACAATTTTCTAAATTTGCTCTACCGGAGAGCGAACCCGGGACCTCTACTAAGCTAGTACGTGCACCACTGCGCCAATGAGGCCGTCAAAATGCCAGATTAATCATTAATCAATAGAAACAAACTCATTTGGAGATTCACGTATAGATTACGTTTCGTTTATTTACACTTTTTCATTAATATTTTCCTATATTGATTTGTCACGTTGTTTACGTTTTCTATGTTGATTCTATGTGTATAAATTTTATTGTACATTTGATTTAGTTCTTAAGATATATTGTTCTATTTATAACCCTTAGAAAATAATCTATAATGAATTAGAAAATAATATAATAATTACTACATTCGAGGAGAGCTGGGGAAACATTTTACAACAATGTTGCAATGAAGCCGTTGTAGATCAGTAGGGTGTTAAATGTACAGTTTTTACATCATAAATCGTCAGAGGACGATTATGAAACTGAAGATTGTTTAAATAAGTTGCATATATTAATGCTCGAACACAAACTGTAGATAAAATTTATGTTATTACGTATCTGACTGTCGATATGCTTGAAATTTTATAAGATTGTGTGGGTTTTTAGACGATTTTTTCACCAAATACTTTGTACTGATTTTCATTTTAGATTCACGCGAGACTGTTCTGTTTTAGCGAAACAACAAAATATCATTTGGAATTTTAATTGATTTAATTACAAGTTATTAGGTTCGGCAATGTTAATCTTGTACTTCAGGAGAAATCAAATCTGGACCAAAAAGAGAATCTAAACCATTCTTGAAATCAGTTAAATACACACAAAATACATCATCAAAATCAGTTTAGCCGATTGAGACAAATTCGGTCTGCTGTATTTAATTACTTGTATAGTGGTCTTAAATTTAGAAGTTATTTAAATAAAGATAACAATGAATTTGATTCAGTTTTTAGGGTTCCGAGTTTAATTTGTACAAAAGCTGGAATTGAGAAAAGGTTTTGCTTTGTTTCATTCTTACAGCGTCGTATGTCGTATTTCATTGATTCCTTTCACATTTATACAGACGATTCGAAACAAGTAGATGAAAGGAAAATTGTGCATTGCTCGGAGAGTGCTTACGGTTGTTGTTCCGATGGATCGACGACCGCGACGGGCCCGGGAGAAGAGGGATGCCCAATTACAACTTCGACTTGCGGTTGCAATCGTCTGGGATCAGTGTCAGATCGCTGCGACGACAGTGGCCAATGTGTTTGTCGCCCGGGAGTAGGAGGGCTTAAATGCGATAGATGCGAGCCCGGCTATTGGGGACTGCCACGTATAGGATCAGGACACACTGGGTGTATACGTAAGTATCTTTTTATTCCTGACAATTTAATCCTTGACTGCAATGTCACCTGATGATGAGCAACTTTAAGATCGAAACGCGCTTAGCTGGTAAAAGGTAATTTATCTCTTATAGATCTAACTCAACATTGTACCAGACCGCAAATGTTTTCGGCACGTATTTGATTGTGTAAGCGTCAACGATAGTAGGCAACCTAAGGCAATTAAAAAATACAATATCCTAAATTAGCTCTGCCGAGAATCAAGACCGTGATCTCTGCCTACAAAACAAGTATTCACGCTATTACGCACGCAGCTAAGTTGCCAGCAGCATTTCACAGTATATGCGCAACACAGGTAGACTGGCTTTTTCTTACTCTTAAATCCGGCAAGATCGAAAGATGTTCTGGAGGCAGGAGGTATAACTTCCCACCTTGGAGCAAATACTGAGAAAATGTCAATAATAAATCCCATATCAGTCTGGTATTGGCCTTACTCGAGACTCATAAACCCAGAATCTCATCGTCTTTAGTTGAACAAGCGGTCCACTAAATATATAAAGAATTGTTATCTTTATTGTAAATAAAAACGTACCTTAACCAATTGACTTAAAGTACGCCACAAAAGTAAAATTTATGTGCAAAAACGAAAAATACATTTTAATATAACAAAAAAATCCAATTAACAATAACAGATATTTATACTTCATGTATTTAAGTCGATTTCACTTACAATAAGTTCTAACAAAATATTTTATACTGTAAGTATTGTGATATTGTAAGTGTTTGTACTTGATATGCATATCGCAACAAATGTGGTTGACTTAGTTTATTGTAAATGTTAAATATGTACGTCCCAAAGGTTACTATAAATGTATAAAACTATTAACCTTGCCATATTGAGACCACTGAGGTAGTGAAAAGTTTCCACTGGGAAATGCTTTTACGCAGCCTTGCCACGAGACATGAAGTGTGGGACTCGTCGGCAAGACCAGAATACCCACTAAAATCCAGCGACACCCTCGTCATTGGGAGTGCCAGAGGCTCCCTTGCGCATTTGCCTTAACACTCCCAGATGAAATTGACTAAGGATGTTCAAAGAGGAAACAAGAGGCTTTCGTAAAGACGCTTTCTGCCACCCAACCTGTTTCTCTTCTCGCTTGTCTGCTTTCACTTCTCGCTCCTTCAACGAGATGACGACCTCGCAGAAAGAGGCAACTGCATTCTATCCTGTCTCACTGTCAAGCATGGCGCCTACTATACTAGGCATTAGTGTATTTAGCCTAACGTAAATTCTATAAGTAAGTTATCTTTCATAGCGTGTGGATGCTCTGCATTTGGTTCGGTGAGAGAAGATTGTGAACAAATGACTGGTCGGTGTGTTTGCCGCGCTGGCGTTCAAGGTCAGAAGTGTACAGTGTGCGCCGACCATCGCCGCCGCTTAGGACCAAACGGATGCTCTGATCGTAAGTACCCGATAATCCTGATATATTGGTTTTTATATTGAGCTATCTTCCACCGACGAGCCATTCATTACAGCTTTTATGTGCTTTTCGATATCTTTGGAAAGTATTACATTAGAATTGGCTATTTATCGTGATTTATAGCTTTATTCGATGGTTATTCGCAATTAATTCGTGAAGCTGCATGGAACAGCGCTACAAAATATTTTTGCCTCTTTACCAGATTAGCGCGCTTCCATCTTAGACTATATCTTCTCTTACAATCAAGTGTGATCACAATTAAGCGGTAAACTATCAACAATAAAAAACAAAATCCCTTCTAATGTAATAGATGCGGAAGTATGGCTGTTTGATGCTTTCACGCCTAAAGAACGGAACTGATTTTGATGAATGAAAGGCTTGAGAGGATTGAAACTTTACATGTAAGTCCGTTATTGACAAGGCCAGAACCATGAAACTATGTATCTATATTGAATAAATATTTGTTTGAGCATTTTTAACTAACTTATGGATATAAAGAAAGAATATCTTTATATCCATAGGTGAATTCTAATTTAATATAAAACAAAAAATGTATATGAGTCTTTCAAAACTTAGAAAGGCAACAATGCCAAGATGGGTATATACACACGTTTATAATATATTAATATTTCTTTAGCGGAAATCGGCGGTATTGTAGACACTTGTGCGGATTTGTCATGCTATTTTGGAGCAGTTTGCACTGAAAGAACTGGAGGAGCGCTTTGTGAATGTGCAGCCGCGCCATGTCCTGACAGTGACTTCAATATGCTGGTAATTCACTATTTACTTATGTATTTCTATCTGTAAAATCTGTATGGTATAACAAATTCATAATATATCAATACTCTTTAAAACCTTTTACGTAACCTTTCAATAGAGGATCAGGTGTACGAATTCATTTAAAACAAAATATCATAAAAACATAAAATATAAGGCTAAAATATAGAAGTGTAGAACGTATGTAGTAAATTATAAAATATCTCGAAGTGCAACAAGTTACTTTATTGCTCTCTTTAAGGAAGTCATTAAAACTTTGGTGCAGTTAAACGAAATGCTCCTTAACTTTTGTAATTTCAATGAAACTCAACAGGTATGCGGTAGCGATGGCAAAACTTATGAATCGGAGTGTCATCTCAAACTACAAGCATGTCGCAGTCAAGAGGACATAGTTGTACAGGCGTTTGGTCCTTGCAAACTATCCGAATTAGCAGGCACAGCTGGACCGCCTCGACCCTCGTCACCGATACAATTCACGCAACAAGATGATGGAGCCGCTTCTAAATCAACAAGACATCTACTCAATCCCGATAAGTACTACAACAAGTATGAATGGACGAAGAAAGAGACGCCCAGTGATTTCGACGGAGTTCTGTTAGGACAGAAATTAAAAGGTAAGTGGCTGATCGAGTTAAGACAATAGACACTCTGTAAAGCAATTACTTGCTCTATCGCTCAGCTTAATCGATATTTTAATTGAAACGTCCAAATTTACACAAGTTAACAATTGTTTGAGAAAATTTGCTGTTTAACATTGAAATGTTAGAGATATAGAAATTATTTTAAAATATAGAAAACCTAACATGGAATAAATGGTCCAATAATGTTAAGTGAATACATTCTTTAAAACGATTTGCAGGATCAGTGAAACTGCAAATGCTTTACTTAAAAGGTCTAATAGATATACTTTTTTATTTGTGACAGGTATATCTTCACCGTTTACTAATGAAAGACGGTAGCGCCTGATAATATAAAATTTCTCAATGAAGCGTTTTTGTCATATTCATTTACGGATATTTTTTTGATTACAGCTAATTTTTTTATACATTATTACGTAATGTTTCGTATTTGTTTGATAAGATATTGACTTGTTTTGTCTATGACATGAAAAATGGTAATTTAATAAAGTCTTATACATATACCAAAACGTAGCCAAAGAAAAGTTGCAGTTCCACTCTTTTATTCTAAAAAGTCACCCCCCCCCCCCCCAAGTCAAGATGGCATTCTAAATACGATAACGCTACGTCGAGCGAATTACTCGGTAAATCCTGAAATATAGATAATTACTGTAATATCATAAATTTATGTACGGCAACTTTTGTTTTGATATAATATAATTAAATATTACGTTTTACCGTTTACGTTATACGTTATAAATGGAACAACAACAACTATAAATATTAGGATTAAAAAATTATTATTCACTCGTGTACTCAATTGTACCGCTCAAAAATTACGACATACCGCTCAAAGTTATTTTTTGATATAGTAACAACCTTCTAAGCATTAATCACGTTGGTTCATTTCACTGGAAATTTGTTTTCCATTTGGTTGTAGTCTATAAAGTCGGGCTATGCCTCTGTTAAACTAGAAATAAAGAATCATTTCTTTACTTTTGCAAATTTCGCAACCTATCTACACACTTAACGTTAATATATACGTGTTAGGAAACACGTTAAGAGCGTGAAGTTGCACAGCTGTCTATCAATCCCGGTACCTCTCAAGAACCTTGCTTTAAGCTTTAATGTTATATAATGTAAGTTAGTTAATTTAACACTTACATTTTTCTTTGTAAAAAGCGAACCGTCTAATTTGAAAACACCTGGCACCGAATATAAGATTTTTTTTGTTTCAAAATATGATGATGTTATCTACTGAAACGGAAGCCGACCCTTTATAAATGATATCTTCAACACCGAAACTTCAGCCTAATGAAGTTGAATGTAGTTTCGAAATTAGTTAATTAATTATAGACTATAAGCCGGTGAATTTCAGTAACAACTCAATTCATCTTAATCACGTTAATTTTGTTGGAGATTACAGTTTGGCTTGTTGTGTGAGCAGTTTCCCTTGTCACTCCGTGACACTATTCCTCGTATCCTTAACTTAGTTGCCGATTTATCTTACTTATTTGTTGGTACAACATAATTATGGGGAATTTGTTGTTACTTGTTTTTCCTAAGATATTGACTAATTTCGAAATACTTTTTAAGTGATTTTTTTTATTCGCCTCAATTTTTTTCGTCCATATATCGCATTTAGCATTACAGCTATCGTGGATTAGACTTAAAATGAAAAGTGCTCCACTTCGTGCTAGATTTTAAATTTAATTTGTATCGTGATTTCAAAAAATCGCACAACATTGCTTTGATGATTAAAGTTTTTGAGTTATTAAATTTCAATGTATATAATTTATAAAAACGTTACTCTGTTTAATATCTCTTTAGAAAAGGTATTTATTAAATACATAATCTTTATAGTTCAATATAACAATAGAAATGTTTTTAAAAAGATGGCATATGATAGATTAAAACAAACAATTGTTATGAATAAAGAATCTTCCGAAGATGTATTTATTTGTTTTGTTATGTTAAACTTGTGTACATAAAATGTTGTCATTTATTATACGTTAGTTTATCAATATAGTGGATATTGTCCCTAAGATATTGTGAAATACATCTTCTATATATATATAAATATTGCTTTTGTGTGTATCAGGTTGACAAAGAAGAATTTTATTACATTTTTAGTTACTCAGAATTGGTTACAAGAACTAATATATTTCATCGATATTTTTTAACTTCTTTCGTTTTTCGAAGAAAGAAATCTTGAGAGAATTGAAAGTATATTAAGCCGAAAAAGATTTTCATGCGGTTATCTTGCTTAGATAAAGCAGCATAACCTTTTTTTAAAAACGTAAGTAAGTAGCAACCCATTAACGTCCCACTGCTTAGCACGGGCCTCCTCACTCATATGAGAGATGGATTTTAGAGCGTAGACCCACCACGCTGCTTCAGTGCGAATTGGCAGGCATAGTCCACAAGTGCACTCTCTATTCTTTTCTCTTATAATCCGATGTGACCGAAATCCGACACGACCAGAGAAAGATCAGGCGCAGGAACAATGGCTTAACGTACTTTCCGAGGCACGGGGTGGAGCACACTACCAACTTCCCAACTTCGGGAAAATTTCCCGGGACTCGAACCCAGGACCTCATCTCTGTAGTCGAACATGCTAACCACTAGCCTTATGCGGCAGTTAATATATTATCATAGTTTTGAGTTTGTATTAATGTAATTTATCCGTACGTGTTTATGTGTCTCATTAACAGCTGGACCTATTTTAATGGTTTTGTGTTTGTGTATTCAGTTAGATTCATGAATGGCTTACGTTCATAATTCGATCGTTAAGAAAAGCGAAGCAGATGTTATGGCCGGGAGAAGCTACTAATATTAGTTATGTATTTGTTGGGTGTTGAAATAGACTAAAAATATATTTATATTAGGTTCACAAACAGCAACAACGGCTACCGTAGGTGCAGTGGGCGCATTGCTAGGAGATCTTTGTACCGAAGATGCGGACTGCTCAGCTTTACCCGGTGCAATTTGTGCGCGAGGAGGCTGTGTATGCCGTCCAGGATATGTTCCTAATGTACACAGGAAAGCTTGTATCGGTAAGTACAAACTAAGATAGCTAATAAAGAAAATATTTTTCATCCATGAGAGTAAAATGTTACGAATGAAGCGCGTGATTGGCGTCACGAAGATGTGCAGTGTTTTTTATGCTAATTCGTTTGAAGGTTAGGTAGTCTTAATATTTACAGATAAGATGAGTGAGTTTAATTTGGCACTCGTCATTTAATAATTGAATATAATACTTTTCATAAAATATAAAATAAAAATATTTCATAACGTGGCATTTTTATTTACAATTCGTCATTTGAGATATCAATAAATTGTTTGTGTTAATTTTCGGCACTTGTAATATTTTAATGACAATTAAATTCATGAAATTCCTAACTTATCTTCCTTTTTCCATCCCTCTAAGTCTAGGTTAAGTTATAAAAATATCTAAATATAACCAAGACTTAAAAATTTGTTTGCCAAAGAAGTTTCACTTCTGACCAGTGTACTTTGTATGCATGCATTTTTATTTTTTTATCTTTTATTAAATTTGGAATTATGATTTGGAGAAATACCTTTTATGCAAGCAGTTCATGATCCAAAAACATATAGTTGTAGGTACAATAGAGAATGAAAATGTAATAGAATATGTTAAACCATTATTTTACCATGTTGGTATTTATTCGTTATGAACTACAAAATATATTTTACCTTATTAAATTATACATAATAAAAAGTACAATGCGGTACTATATCTATACTGTATCTATAGTGAACTGAATTTTATGCTTGTTTGCTAATTAAACTACTCGAGTCTGTGAAGAATTAGTGAATGTTTTCGCAACAATGTTAATAACAAAATTTTGAATGTTAATTCTATGATCCCTAAATTTTACATTACCATTTTCATTGTCAATTTTAACTAATGAAAAAATCCTTTTTTGACGACAATTTTGATGTCATATTGCCAGGAAACTAGTTAGAAGTCAGATACTCACTCACTTGACGTATGGCCTAATTAAGACTGCCGATTCTAAAATAGTGAAATATAAATAAATAATATATTAGAACTAGTACATCGATTTAATGAAAAAACAATACGATTCACCTAATCTCACAGTCTACACGCATCACAGTATGTAGAACAATCGTCTAGCAAGGTTACTCTTAAATTAATTAAGGAATTAATTATAGGCATGTAAATTGTACTGTAATGCACGATACATCTAGATTCTGTTTAACTCAAGTTAATTTAATTTAAGTAAAAAAACATTATCAGCTATTGTCCACCTAATTTTTTCGTGCTCACTAACACAAGTGTCCAAGTCCTTGTTTCGCTAGCAGATGCTTGGTGTTGGATTTCTGGTATTGTAATTTTAGAAAACTGCATTTTCTAATTTTCCTGAGTCTATACTGGTAGGAGGCTTCGGCCTTGATTAGTTACAATCCTACAAACAAAAACGACCGAGTACAAATTTTGCGTTCCGGTAGGATGCAAGCGAGTTAAATTTCCTCTTACCAAGTTCACACACTTCCATTTTAGACTGTATTATCACTTACCGTCAAATGAGATTACATTCAAGTACCAACCTGTCTGAAATAAAGAATAAATCTACAGTTACCGTAGATTGAATTAAAAATTATAAGATCGCAATATGACACAAAAAAACAATAGTTTGAAAAAATTTATCAAGAACCTAACGGGTTTGAGTATAAATAGATTAAACGTATACGTGAAAACCATTATATTCAATGCAGTAACTGTTGAAAATTAAAAAAACGAGTCACTCGTACTTTTCTAGTGTAGTCTGAACCAGTTTTATAGACAATTTAATAACTGAAAAAAGAATAATAAAAAATAATGGCCTTCTTAAATTTCTGTTATTCATAACAAAAACGTTTTCCTTACCAACCACTTGTATTATAATAAGGAAAAGGTTATTTCGAAAGGTCAAGTAAAAGCTTCTATATGAATAAGTAGGCTAATATTCAAATATTGAGTAGAAATTGGAAGTTTCATTTGTAATTTATTATTTGTGAATGTTTAATTAGCTTCAAATTTATATCTTCAGACAACTGAAAAATGTTAATAATTAAATGATCTAAATTTAGTTTTATATTATCTGTAAGCATAATAACACGTACACTATTTTGCAAAGCGCGATTATCTATTTTTATAATTGTCTGTTAAACTCGTAAGATAATGAAATATTAAAAAAAGACTAAGACTTGCAAAGCTTATCAACTCTAGATGTATTATCACTTAGAGTAGACTATGCAAGACAAATTTTAAATATGTAACTCCTGAGTGAACTACATTCTTTTCAATATGATAACATATGTGGGAAGTATACAATATTAATTTATCGAACGGATTTTTTATTTTATTTATTCCTTTATTTATACAAGACCCTTACAGTTTACAAAATAACATGAATTAGTCTGTTGCTTCCAAACTAGGATTCCCTGTATCGTGGATAACACATACTTCCAACACATGTAACTAAAATTACGTGTAACTATATACACCTACGTTACAACAGACTATGTCATTATTGTCAGGTCAAACATAAAAATGTATAATTTTCTTTTATTCTCTGAAACAATGTAAATTGCTACTAAATATATGATGGCATAATTTTTATCGTTTGTCTACATTGTGTATATTGAATAAAATTGTAAAAACTCTTGAATTGATGGAAGTTGTTATATTTCTAAATATTTATTACATAGCATTGTTATAAATTTGGTATCTTTATAGGATTATTTGATGAAAGACTTAAAAACCGAATATATAATTAATAACTATAAGCAAAACGTTTAAGAATTTGCTGAATTGTCTTACATGTCTATATAAAAAAGTAAAAGCAAGTAGCAGACCATTACCGGCTCACTGCTGGGCACAGGCCTCCTCACTCATACGAGGGAGGGTTCTTAAAGCATATACCCACGACCCTACTCCACTGCGGATTGGCAGGCATAGTACACAACTGCACCCTCTATTCCATTACTCTCATAGTCCAATACTAGCTGAACCCGCGACTTCATCTGTGTGGAATGATTTATGGATAGCATTTACATTAATTTAGGCATATTGTTTTCCAATAAAAAACATACGTATAACACCCCTTGCTGGTGGAATTTCGTAAAATCCGTTCTTAGCTGAGCTCTACTCGGCAACAGGGGGACGGGACGGGATTCCTACACAATCGGAGAGAGATCAGGCGCAGGGCCGAAGGCAGCGACCACATGCTCTCGGAAGCACGGGGTTGGATCACACCGCGAACTTCCTAACTTCGGGCAAATATTGAGAAAATCTTAACAGAAAACTGAATATCGATTTATACCCAACCCAAGATCTCATGTCAGTAGTTGAACATGCTAACCACTAGACAGTTTACGTCTCTATATATGTAATACTATAAATATTTCCATCTGTGTCCGCTATAGACTTTGAAACCATCCAAGTAATGTGCCACAAACTAGTTTTATTAGAAATATTACAATGCATACATGTTTTAAAACTACTAAACTTACTGACTTACACACTTATCAGGAGATCTTCTAAGCTATTCGCAATTGACATGAAATTTTCCAAAGTGACACATTTCCACATGCTATGTACGGAATTTCCCTGGTATTGTAACTTATTAATCAATTTGGAAACAAATATAAACTTTATAGAGCCTTCAATATAACATTTGTTACAGAAAAATTGACACAAGAAACAACAGAAGAATATAGTGCATGCTTATCAGAACCATGTTACAATTTTGGCACATGTATTGATTTACCGGGATCTACGTACACATGTGTATGTACAGATCAATATACGGGTATTAACTGTGAATCTACCATCAAAGACGGCTCGTCAATTACTTACATCGAAACTCCATCGTTTGACGGTACCTCGTATATTCGCTTAAAACCACTGAAGGCTTACCATAAGTTGAACATCGATATCGAATTTAAGGCATTCTCTGAAAATGGGGTTATATTGTACAATCAGCAGAAACCCGACGGTACGGGTGATTTCGTTTCGCTCGCTTTGGTAAATGGATATTTGGAATTCAGGTAGGCAATTTTTATTTTTGCCCATATTTTTGTATAACATATTACCTTATAAACCGCGTTCGATTGTATAATACTATGTAGCTTAATGATTTTCAGGCAGCAAATTTGTTTTTATTACATTTCATTATTTTTTATTACGTTGAATCCGATTACAATTTGGCTATATCAATTACAGATATATTGTATGTTTTACACACATATTACATATATTATAAAAACTGAACAATAAATATACTGAAGTAATAAAAAAACTAGTCGAGATTTGAACAACAATATTTCATTCTTCTAGAGTCACAAAGTAATAAAACTTATACTATATATTGTTTAAATTATATTGTCAGTAATGTATTGAAAGTTAACTTGAATTTAAAAAATAAATGAAAAAATTGTGTTCTCGCTCTTTTAAACGATGAGAGCCGACTTTACGTTCACGTTACATAGCCGCGGGTGACGGTTCAGTCTCTTTTAATAACCACAAAATAAAGTGCATGATTAAGGAAATTTTCTCTACAGAAATAGGATTTATTTTTCTTCTTGGACCTACGATATTTTTGTTATTCAGGTACAATCTGGGAAATGGTGTTATAATATTAACGTCCCTCGAAAAGATAACGTTAAATGAGTATCATAAAGTATCCGCAAAGAGATATCACCGTGATGGAATCCTATCAGTTGACGATATGGAAGACGTAGCTGGACAATCGAGTGGAAATTTGAAGGCCTTAGATTTAGCTGATGATGCTTATATTGGAAGTATGCCTACCAATTATTCTAGGTAAGAATATGACCCAAAAATGTTTTTCCTAAATTAAATTTAGCAGGGATTATTAGAAGATTTTTATTCGTAATTTCGGCAAGAGATAATATACATTGTATGTTAATTTACGCTGTACCAATACATCATCAAACTTGACGTATTTGATAGATAACCTATTCAAACTAAGCTGATAAAGTATAGTCAACAAAAAAAAAGAGACAATTTAATGTAATAAAAATTACTAAAGTCAATTAAACAAGACTGAGTAAATGGTTTAAACATTACTATATATAGTTGGAATTTCTCATTTTCTTGGAAAATGATTTAGTCTTTCTCTTTTCTTTTTGAAATAGTCACCTAAAGGATTTTAATTAAAATGTTTGTAATGCCTCTTTGAAAATCGAAATCAAAGCTATGAAAGTATATTTTTTATTTGTTTATAATGTTTCTTTCATAATAAAGGAGGGAGGTTATTTTGTAAAAAAAAAATCCATTATTCTGGAATAAAATTAATTATATAATTCTAGGAATATGGCCATAATATGACATCATCTCTTTGAACTTATTATTATGTTTGAACGTAAGCATGTTTTTTCTATCCCTACAGAGTATACGATAATATTGGCACGAGAAATGGATTTATTGGATGTATAAGGTATTTGAGAATAATACGCCATCAAATAACAAAGAAATTGGGTCGTCCGGACTCATTAGTGGTGTCTATAGAGAAGGTTCGAGAGTGTCAATCTAATCCATGTATGAGTATGCCGTGTAGAAATGGGGCAACGTGTAGGTCTGTAGATGGGTCGGCTACTGAATATACATGTAACTGTCCAATCGGATTTCAAGGAGCCAATTGTGATGAGAGATTAGATCCGTGCGAATCTAATCCCTGTGGATATGATGAAGGGCTATTGTGCGACATTGGACCGGACGGCGGACACGTTTGTCGTTGTTTGTACGGTGGAGATGTTAATTCCAATGGAAATACTTGCAACAATGGTAATAAATTTATTAAATTTTAATTTATTTCTATTGCATTTTACCTCTGGAGTAGATTTGTAGAGTTAGTAACACTATGTTAATACAGTTTAACCAAATATAAAATCGCGACTTACATGTAGTTTGCTATCTATTGGAAGCTCAATTCAAACGTTTATTTTCGTGTATTGAGTATAAGTTAAGTCTTGATGGTGTAGGATTTGACATAATTTTTTTATACTTCTTTTGTCCCAATCAAATGAAAGTACGAAATATGGAATAAGCGAACTTGTGACACAATGAAACGAAAAATTGAAATGTTTAACTTAGACTTCACTTTTAATGGGGTGTGAGAATATAGTTCGAATGGAATAATTCAAATAAATCGAATTTTATAATCACTCGGAATTTCACGATTAATTAGAAAAAAATCTAATAATTTTGAATAATTCGAAAATCTTCGAATAACTCGTGAATCAAGAAATATCTCTAGATTTTCATTACTTTTTACCTAAAAAAATTTAAATCGTCTATCGAAATATTCGACTTATATGGTTTTCTTTTAAAAACCAATTACCCAGAGAATACAATTGCTTATTTTCAAAATATGTTCATCTATGTCGGTAACATAATATAATCTACATGGTAATATTAGCATAAGACTGGGAAAAAATTTTCACCAGGGAGTCATTTTCTTCTACTATATTTCTACAATTTGCAATTTATTATGCAACAAACTCGTCGAAAGTACGATACATAATGTAAACCCGCACTCGAACATATTCGAATTGAACCTATCTTCAGGTTTGAGTAAAATATATATAGACTGTTAAATTTATATTTGAATATTGTACATAAGAAGCCCTAAAGTGAAAATACTCGAATACTCACTAATTATATAATAGTTTACGGATAATTCAGAAAAAAATCGAATTGTTCGAAAATAATCAAATTATCGATAAAAAATGGAATTGCTCGAAAAAAATTAACATTGCTCGAAAATAAGAATCGAATATTAACATTCGATTCGGAACGAATAATTCGTAAGTTCGAATCATTCGCACAGCTCTACTCTAGATGTATGTCAGCATTTCCCATTTCTAGATAACCACTGATCAAACTCTGAATATACCAGAGCAAGTTATAAAATACAATAAGAAATTAACTATAATATTTCTATCGAAATAAAAGCTCTAATCAATACTAATTATTTCATGTTTAATAAAATAATGGAATAAACGCTTTTTTGAGAGACTTTGTCACTTTATAAATTGAATCTTTCACAGATGTGAATGTAATTCAAGAGAGTTGGTCCCCACAATTCAATGGAACTAGTTATATCGAATTACAGCCGCTCGAAGGGCTGGGAAAGGCGTTCCGCATCGAAATTTGGTTTTTAACAAACCGTTTTTCCGGAATGCTCCTTTACACCGGCCAGTCCAATAAAGCCAAGGGGGATTTTATAGCGATTAACTTAGTTAATGGATACCTACAGTTTAGGTACAATTTGGGGAGCGGAATCGCCAATATCACGTAAGTAAGGCTTACGGGCCGAAGAATTAATTTAACGAATTAAGTGAACTCGGCTAAGCTCCCGCCGGCCATATTTTGTTGTTAACGCTAATAGAATTTCTACCAGTTGAGAAGTTGGGGTGAAAATTAATAGTTTAATATGTTAATAAGTTACGGCCTCATAGACATATATAAGGATAGATCGGTCAAGTGGTCGAGGAACGCTACGAACTAGATATTTATTTATCAGGCTGGAATAATCAAATATTAACTATTTCACATTAAAGTGTAGTTTAGAAACACAATTAAATACGTAGTAATATTTAATTCTTGATATAAAATGATACCAGGTATTGTTGAATCTCGCTGTATGAAGTCAAATCAGAGACTTTACTTAGTCTAAAAATCGGTAGGCGATACCATAATGTAACAGTTGTTTTGCCGATGTATTTGTATAGATCTATGAACTGCTCAAACATTAAATCATGGGAGACTTTTCGTCGCATTTATTAGAACGAGAAGATAGAACAAGATACAATCCAGTCCTTATATTAAAGTTAACGGGGATATTACTATATGTTTGTGTTTAATTGAATGGTTTCTTAAATCGTTATATGATTGAACCAGTGGCAAAATTTTACCGTTTTTTTATATGAAAAGCTAGTGTTAATTTTCAATTGTAGACCAATCGACTCAGTTAAAACATGTCAGTAAAAAATTGGTCGTATATTGATCCGGATACGTTTACGCACCACAATATTCGCGCCAGATATTATTATTTTTTAAAATTAATGGGGTTTTTTTAGTTCTCCCATACCAATAACGAAGGGTCGGTGGCATCGTGCTCGTATCACACGAGTTGGACGCCATGGTAGCCTTCAACTAGATAATCATCCAACACAGCGAGGAAACTCTGCACCGCCTTTGACACATCTTGAATTGACTCTACCGCTGTTTATTGGATCCCTACCGTAAGTAATGTAACAAATAAATAATATAAAACGATTTTTAATTCTTCGAAATACAAAACTTCAAATATTTTATAGTATTACCTCAGTAACAATAAAGATTAATAAAAAAAAACCTATCCGTTATGGGACGCTTGACAAATTTGAAACATGATGTTTTTTCGGCACGACTTAGGTATATAAAACACTGTATAGGTTATATATAAAGTGTTAGGAAACTAAGACAGACGTTAGTACTAATAACATCTTTGATGATGGGACGGAAAAAAGTCGATCCTGATTTAATAAAATAGCATATTATATTAATAGCATATTATATTAAATAATGAATTAGAGTATTTTTATAATTCGTTCACTTCTTCACTCTTTTAGTCAACGTGACCCAATTTTTGTCTAACGAGTGTTAGATTATCAAGAAATGCAGGACCTCAGTTTCATACAATTCCCACAAAATGAAGTGAATAAAGTGCCTAAAGATGTTTTCATTTTAAAAATATTCCCGAAGTTGAATTTAGGTATTTTTTTAGCGCTTACGTTCGTCCCCATAAAATGTCCGGAGTGACCAGCAGTTTCATAGGCGCGATGCAACAGGTTTTTGTGAATGGCAATCCACTGACTCTGTATAGTGGCGAGACGGCCAAGTGTTCTGTAGTGGCTGACGAAGACCAATTACCTTGTGTTACGAGCGGCGTCACTAAGTATACTGGACCACCTTGTGGGGATGGTGAGTTTATGATAAATTTACATCTTATGCTAAGTAGAGACACTATTTATTGTGTTTTAGATGCAGGTGAAAGTCTTTTTTTGTTGGGTTATATGTCTTTTCTTATTGCGTATCTAGATCGCTAAAATTCATACAATTTGTCTAATATGCCACCCATTGATTAATTTGAAACAATATTTTTCGTAAAATCTATCTCTTTGACTTTGAACACATCCGATGGTAACTGATGATACAGTCTAAGATGAAAACGTCCTAATCTGGTAAGAAGTAATTTAAGTCATAAGGTTGCTACACAGCGTCATACCAGAACACAAATCTTTTGGCCGGCGGTGCGTCTTTAGTGGTAGGGTGGTAACTAGTCACGACCAAAGCCTTCTACCAGTCCAGACTAAGACATTTCTTAAATAAGAAAACAAGAAATGACGTTTATCTATTATATTTAGACATTTGCTTTTGTTATTTTTTTTACTTTGTACTCCGTATCTTTTGCCATAAGCAACCATAAATAGATAAATATCAATATACCTAAGATCAATAACCTAAGAAATTGTGTTATTATATGAAAAAAAAAATCATTTTATGTTGTAAATAAACAGTATTTATGATGCAAGATGAAAGTTGTGCCGATATAAAAAAAATATTTATATATTTCACGGACTTTTACCGCCTTTCAAACAATTTGTTTTTAATTAGGTAGTTTAGTCTGAATGATCATCAAGTAATACCTGCGTCATCCGCTAATGAGCTACAGGGGATGCAAAATATTATGAATGAAGCTTTGAAAGGGAAAGGAATGAAAGTAAATGTAAACAAAAGGAAAGTTATGCTTTTTGAACGAGATGAATCTATGATGAATGGCGATATTTTGATAGATGGGGAACAAGTGGAAGAGGTGAAAGAATTTGTATACTTGGGATCTAAATTTACAAAAGATGGAACATGTGAAAGTGATATTGAAAGGAGAGTGAATGCAGGGAATATGGTAAATGGTGCTCTGCACGCCTTTATGAATAGCCAGATGGTGTCTCAAAGGGCTAGACTGGCAGTGCATGCTGGAGTGTTGGTGCCAACACTTATGTATGGTAGTGAAAGTTGGGTATGGCAGAAGAATCACAAAAGTAAAATAAATGCGGTAGAGATGAGAGCGTTGAGAAGCATGAGTGGATTAAAACTGAGTGACAGAGTGAGAAATAGTGTGATAAGAGAACGTTGTGGTATAAAAGAAGACGTAGTGACTAAAATTGAGAAAGGTATGCTTAGATGGTTTGGGCATGTAGAGAGAATGAATGAAAGGAGACTGACAAAAAGGATTTATGAGTCAAGAGTGAATGCGAAAGTTGGAAGGGGAAGACCAAGGCGAACGTTCCTGGACCAAATCCAGGACATTTTAAATAACGGCCAGGTCAAGAGTACTCTAAACCGACGAACTTGTATGAAAGGTTTAATGAGAATGAAAGAAGCGAAGGAGATATGCAAGGATCGTGGCAAGTGGAAGGATGTTGTCTCTGCCTACCCCTATGGGAATGAGGCGTGATGCTATGTATGTAGGTAGTCTGAATTTCAAAGCAACATTCGATTTTAAGATAAAAAGTGACCTCATATGACACAAAAAATTAAATTGTTGTGAATTCAGATTTCTTTATCGTTCAAGAGCGAAATGATCCACAAAGACACAGTTTTGATTGTACTGTATATGTGCTAGGTTTAACCCCCTGTAAAAACAATGGTTCATGTATACCATTGCTGAACGAATACAAGTGCATTTGTTCGGACGGCTACCAAGGAAGGAACTGCGAGGTGCAATTAAAGGTGGAAATGTTAAACGACGGCGCGCCTATTAAACTCGATGGGAATAATTACTACTCCTATCGAAGTCGTGGTGGACGTAGGTAAGTAACGTTACTTTTATTATTAAATTTTTTTGATCCTCCATATCAAAAAATGTTAGGATTTATTTATTTTGAAATAATACTTAGTGTGTTTAATTTACATTAAACAATTTTTTTCTCCAACTTTGACTTCCTCAATGAATAGTTTAATTTTACTTGTGTGAATAAATTGTAATTCAGATGAGCCTTACTCTTGAAATCTATTGTGTAAAATGAGCGATCCCATTTTAACGTTTCGTGCTCTTGAAAATGAAATCAACAACGCTAAATGATTTCAATATCAGACGACCGATGGGTGAACTAAAGATGGTAACGTTAATAATTGGATATAATTTTTTGAAAAATAATTCGAATCGTGCAACAAATAAATTTTATAATGATCTGTTAAAATGTTTTCGGTTTCATGTCAATGAAATGATTTTCAAGAGTGCCGTTTTGTCGAACAAATGAAATTAAATCGGGGTGAGATGAAAGCTGGAATGGATTTCAAGAGTAATCTAGTAGTCCCGCAGAGAATCAAATTTCCAAAGTGTTTATGACAAATATACAATTTCAATAACCCGACAACTTTACCAAAATAATTAATTGAATCATGCTTTATTATATGCATAATCTATGTCTAAATGGCACGATATCAGGAATTTGTTCTCATCAGATTTAATTACGTAAATTGAAATTTGAGATATTAAACCCCCAAATTTTTATTATTAATATTTTAATAATTTTTCAATATTAATATTATCATATTCAAATTCGTCAAAATAATATCTGAATATCTGTATGTCGCTTTGTTTCTAATCTACTCTTTAGTAGGAATAATATTCTTTAAGTCATATGAAACATATTTTTTTAAAAGTAATTAACTAATTTTTCATTTTTCTAGCTTACAAACTAACAATGAAGTCGGTGAAGGACATTACGATGTAAGATAGCATTTAAAAGAAGCACTCAGTATAATGCCCTTAGCTATAAGTTTTAATATGACTTCAGTTTAACATAGATTAGGTAAAGATAATATTATTATACGTAGACTTTTTGTTGCACGTTCTTGTTTTACAGATGCTTCATTAACCTTGTACTTTTTCCGATACTAACCCTTTGGATTGAAGGTTTTGCATTTACAATGTTTATTTTTAAAATTCGTACTATTAGCTCACTTTCGTTATATATAACTTGTTGATATTTCAATATATTGTCAAATCCCTTTTTTTATACTTCTAGTGGATGCCACTTGATGTTAATACTTTCATCTGTATATTAATACATTTATTAAACGTAAATAATTAATATTCATATTATCGATAAATTTTCACATCTTGAAAGCACGCGTAAATATTTTATAGGTTTCTATTTAATGCAATTTAGATGACTCTTTTATCACAAAATAGCTGGTTTTATCATCTATCTAAAAGTACTTAGATAGTACATAGGTTTAACTCAGCCATTGTATTATTGTAGTTCAGGAAATTACATATTCAAGTAGTGGAAATTCATTAGAAATCTAGTTATCTGATAACACCAAAGTGTTTGCACGTGACTTGGTGGATGCGCTTAAACGCTTGCAGAAGTTGCAAAGTCCTCTTAATATAATAACGTCAATTCTCGTTGATAGATACTCCCTATGCATATTTATTGTATACCTAAAATGCATAGAGATATATTACCCTTCGTTATATACTACAAACTTACAGGTACAATACTTAAGTTACACATTAAAATACAAAAAAAACGAATAAAAAAGGTAGCTTTATCGATAGCGCCTAGTGATTATTTCCTGGCAAACTTAGAGCGAAAGGAAATTACTAGTATAATATATATGGCAAATTGTATGCAATAAATACAATACAAATAACTACATTTAGACATTCATTGGATAAAGTTATAAAAATGTATCACATATACAATTTTAATAAATTATTATATATAAATAATGGACATACATTTAGGTAATATTATTTAAAACATAATGTCATAGCGAGTGCAAATTGACACTTAATAATTTATTATTTGCCAAAAATCATTGAATCTGTTATGACTCTACGATAGCTTCAATACAAAATCTGTAGAAATATGTCATTTATCTCATGCTGAGATTATTATTATTAAGTGATGTTATCGCTCACTGGTAATCGATTACTTAAATAAGTACTAAGTCGTAAATAGGGATTTGGGCTGATTCATAAAAGCAATGATAGACAAATTTACGTGCATATTGACTATTTGAACAGGTACATACGACGATGGCGTTTTTTTAATCTTATCGATATTTCGATTATAATTTACGTGCAACTGTATTCGGACAAAATTATTACTTTTATCTCACATAACAATAAATATGACGTTACCCATTTGCATATTATTCATTGTTATTGTTTTAAATATTGCCTGGGTATTTTTATTATAAGATTTTCCGTCTACGATTATATCAACTATCATATTATTCGCACATTGTTGTAGGAAATATACTGTTAGTTTTTGTTTTGTCAAATTAATGAAGTTATTTTATTCTTATGACAAACAACATTATTATGTATAAAAAAAACATTCAAGTGTATTTTTATACCGCAAATATGTGTATTTTTGCACTAGCGCAAACACTCCTCTTACCAGTTCTTGATTATGCTGATACTTGTGTTACAAGCAATTATATAAGCTTGAGAGACTTCAAAATATATGTACAAGATTCATATTTGGTGTTCGCAAATATGATCGTATTTCCGACTTCCGCAAAAAAACTTAAGTGGCTCCCAATTCTCCTTATCCGAAATACTAATCCTCTATCTCTTCTTTACTGTGTGCTGCTCGGTCCTAAAGCGGCCGTATATCAGATTGAAAGCATTGAGTTCCTTGACCAGTCACATAACCGACAAATCAGTTCACAAGACAACTTAGTCTTAAAAATTCTTCTACATTCTACGTCTTTCTTTCTGAAATCCTTTGCCGTTCAAGCAAGTCGTCTCTAGAATTCATTGCCTAATAATATAAAATATGCTTAATCCCATTATTTATTTAAGAAGCTGGCGAAAGAGTACTTCCTTTTCAAGCAATATGAATAACACAAATGTAAAAGGATACTGATGGCGCTACTTTACAATGAGTGTTATTTTTATGATAATTTACTATGATTAAGGACATCTCTTTCCGCTTTCTTACACATATATCCTTTTAATTTTTGGTTGCCTGATCCTGACTGATCTAATAAAAACTTGTAGAAATACTTATTTAAAAATTTTACAAAAAGAATTCTTTCGCAATATTGACGCATTGCGTAGTGAATAGTTTTAAAGATTTCGTGATGTGTAGTGGATTGGAGTTTAATAGTCAAAAACTTTATTGCCTACCTGATGAAGCCAGTTCAGGGTTTAATGGTTACGAAGACTAAAATTGACATAGGTACATATATTTTTGTATTTTAAATATGTATATAATATATTTTGTTTAAAGTGTCTGTTCGTAATTTCATATTAAACACTTATTACGAAATGTACGTGATGCATAAATAACACCGAAAAAGTATGGTTTTGAAGTTTTAACTGTCGTTTTGTATGAGGAAATTTGCACTCGCAGGTCATTGACACTATAGACAGTAACAGACTACTATTTATCTCAAATTTTGTATTGGAACAGAAAATTGGTTGTACCCGCAAAACTCAGTTACGACTGGAGCTAATTTGACTAGTTATTTTTTAACTTTAACTGGCAAATATCTGTTTTTATATAAAATATCATAGACTCGTTTCATTCTGACTTTTCGTGACGCGACTGTATTTCACATTACTCGAAAAATTCACTGCGTTTCGTTGTCATTTATTATTTCCATAAAAGTGTAATATAGGATTATAAAACTTCAATAAATAACAAACCCATTGTTTTGTTTATGCCATTCTTCTTTTTTTTATATGCTTCCTTATTTTGCATGTATTTTTATATTACCCAACAATGATATAAGTATTTTATACTTTCGTTTCCTTACATGAATAAAATCACAGCGGGTGTTTCATAAAAGTCGAACTAATGCATATCGTCATGTAAATTCATTATATTGCTAGTTGGCGAACATATTTTTATAGCATCCCATTCTTTGTTTTAAAGCTCATTATTTCCATACCAATATTTTAGTTGTGTTTCTAAGCAATGAATAAATTGTTTTGTAAAATACCGTATGTGACACACATGATAAGGTTTTTGTTTTCTATGGCCAGTGGAGAATTTTAAGTCATTAAGAATTATTGGATTCGCCCCTTGGATCTTACGCTTAAGTATCGTTTTTACTGCCTCAATAACTATACGTGTTGAATGATTGTTAATTTTTATAATTTGCTTTAGTTTGTGACTAATAATTTGATTACATACATATAGTTACAGCACCACATAATAATTATATTTTTTTACAATAAGTTAAAGGTTTTCAATATGTAAACATTACAAACAAAAACTTAGGGTTATGATTGTGTAGAAATCATTAAGAGGTAAATTAGTTCTTATCAGCTTACCACGTTACAATCTTAGAATGTATCACGTTTTGCAAAATAAGTCTACAATGTCAAATTATGAACGGAAATTTTAGCCTCCCAGATTATAGACAAATTATGATCATACAACAGTAATAACTCGGTAAATCCTGAAAGGTAAATATTTGCTGTAAGATCATAAATATATGTACGGCAACTTTTTTTTTGGTTAAATGTTATTAAATATTACCGTTGTACTTTCTCCCCGTTTATTATAAATGGTAACAAATTGGGAGAAATATTGGGAGAAAAAAAAATATAATTTCGTATCACATGTACCGCTCAGAAATGACGGCATAGCGCTGTTCACGTTGGTCCATTTCACATGTTAATTTTGTCCATCGGCTTGTAATCTATTAGGCATTAGGACTTGTGATTACAAATGTTAAGTGAGTAAATATATTGAAATTATCTATACCTTTTAGAAATCGAGGCTCCCGAGGTATTAGATACGAAATAAAGTTTCGTACTCACAACGATTCTGGTTTGGTGATGTGGAGACGAAAAATTGGTATACGTGCCCGAGATTTCATTGGACTTGGACTGAGTGAAGGGAAATTACAACTTATATACACAGATACGGATACCAAGGATGTGAACTTAGCTGTTAATGAAGACTGGTTTCAATGTATTGAATCGAAAGACAGAGTGGATGATGGGTTATGGCATACAGCTACAATTAGAAGGCGCAAACGTCTCGCCATGCTTCAAGTTGACGACTCATCACCAGTAAGAGGATACTCGCAGTCACTGCTAGTACCTTCGAAAGCGAATCCCAAATTATGGATTGGTGAGTAGATTTTAAAAGACTATATATTTTTTCATATATTTAGTAGTAGTTTATATAAACATTTTATATTTAATTATGTTGTTTTGTAATCATAACAAACTCATTTCCGTTAATTATCTTCTTGACTACTGATTTGACCCCTATGACTGTTGTGTAAAAGATAAATAGGTTAACTGGTAATTTATATTTCATCAACCATATAATCTTTTTATTCTTGAAGGTCTTATATTGTTTCATTAGACGGAAACTGTACTGCAATTAAAGAAAAAAATCCAGTATATAGTTTTTGAACAAGTTTTTTCTCAGTTGTGTCAATTACCCGAACCTGTTTGTTTTGTTTCAAACGAGCAGAGTAATAAAGATCTAAAAGAGTTTATTGAAGCCTATTTGAATAAAATAAAATATTATTTTAATTTTATGATTTACATCATACTTACTTCTCTACTTTTATAATTTACCATTCTGTTGAATCATATAACTTTCAACTAGTACATTATGATATGTTTTTTAAAAAATGTCCACGTATCAGTGTAGGAAGTAAAAGTTCTTTGGAGTATATCGTATTTAATTACGTTACTCTGTTTTGAATTCATCTTATTTATTCATATTATTTCGTCATATTATTTTTTTAAGTTAAGTATAATTGAGTAAATACTGAACAAATACTCATACTTGCCATGGAAAATTCAAATTATCCCCTACCGTGCGACATGAAGTTTCACTTCAATAATAGTAAATAACATTTATAAATATAAACCAAAACTTGCTGATATAATAATATTGTATGATTTTAGTAAATTTAAATCAGAATACCCATTTCATCAACCACAAAACACCAAAAAATAAGTCGGCACAAAACATGTTTATCGCATCTTCCTTAAGCTGGCGCGAAAACCCCATTTCAGCTTGGATTTTTCTGCTCTACCGTCTATTTTGTTTTATGAACTGAATTAATTCGACGTTTCATATAGGCGGATCGCCGGCTTTGCCATTGGGATTACCAGCGGCCCTCTACACGGGACTACGTGGTTGTATAGCCAGCGTGAAGTCAAGCGGCAGGCATATAGACCTCACTGCGCCGATACGACCGATGAATACGATACGATATTGCGACTAAACTAATGGAAATGAATATCGACCCATATCTTCTGAAGATTATGTAAATGTGAAATTTAAAAGTATTATTTTATTTGTATAAATAGTATTAGAGTACCTGTTAGGCGTTTACAGATTTGGGTTGCAGCGAGAGTACTAATATGAAGTCATTCTTTGTCTTTGTATACCAAATCAATCAATTAAAAATTTCTTTTTTTTATAGCCATTTGTAATCGTTAAATCCATTCTCAAATAATTGTTGCAATATACGCCTGATGATGGCATTAAACGACTTGATCTGAGGTTACAAAGGTTTCTACACACCTCGTTCTGAGAAGAAACCATGTCAAACTCAGTTGGCTATCCTTTTTTAATCTTCATTAATTCACTTTATACATTTTATTTTAAATGTATTTTAATTTAAGTCAGAAAAATCTAAGTAAAGGTCTCTTGAAATCTCGAAAAGTTTAATTAACTGAAATATTTATATCTTCGGTTTTGCTATTATAATTAAACAATGTAATGTATTTCCTGTCGTATATCTATTTATAAAATTGTCGCTGCAACACAAACTTGGCCGCTATAAAAATATACCTACCGATACATATCTGCTCATATTCGTTATTACTTTTGTCGAATAATCTCTATATATACATAAAGCATTTTACCTATTTGCGCGACTAAAGTAGATAAAATAAAGTATGATAAATCGTAAAGTAATTGATCATGTCTTGGTATATTTTAAAATTAAACATTTTTAGTAAATCTCCAACTTAAGTAAGCCGCTCTTTATTACAATCCTGTAGTAAAGAGGGAATTAATCATATCCTGCCGTTGTGATCTATATATTTTCTTCAAAAGTATTAATTTAAGTTAAATATAGTTATACCTGTAGCTGGGGAAGAAAAAATTCAGATGCTTTCAATTACGTAAATATTTTCTTTACTCATTTTACTCGCGCAAGTTTGGATAATGCATTTGTATTCTCGATCGTAGTTAATCATGTAATCATATCTGTAACCAAAAGACATTGTTGCCATAGTAATTTATGTTAATAGTTTAAGATATTCTAGGATATATCATTAATAATTTTAAACGGTGCTCGGTTTAATACATCAGAGGTATATTACAATAAAGCAATGCATCAACGTAAAAGTATAGATGAGATTATTGCGTTGCTATATCAAAATCATATTAAAATTTATTGGTTTTTAAATGAAACTGATCCCTTTTAAAATTTGGGTGTATGAAAATTCTAGATGATAATTATAAATGAACGTTAAGAAGGGATATTGAAATTAATATAATAAAGTTAAAAGGGCTTTAATGTTAACATTCCGTATTATAAATGTAGCGCTTTTAATATTTACTTGATAAAAGCCAATATTAAATATAGGCATCTAAGTAAATACATTTCCTTCATGGCCGCGAGTTATTTTAAATATTCAACTTATCTACCTTCAAACTTATAATTTAGCGATTCCACTATTATCATTCCACGTTGCTTAAGATACATAGATTTAATAAATAATATACTTTAAACAGTGCCATAGTTGTACAGTAGATGATTTTACTAGATTTTAGGTATAGCATAATTTCAAAGCTTAGTGAATTAATGTCATTTTCTTTATAAATAATTTAGAACCTCTTAAATTACTATTGTTGTATTGTATTTTTTTCACAATATTATATGCATAAAGAACATTCATTTGTAGAAGAATTCATTACAAAGTAATAAATAACACACACTGATTGCAACATTGGAGTAGAGCAGCGTGGTGGGTCTATGCTTTAAAAACCCTCTCTCCAATAAACGAAAAGGCCTGTGCCCAGCATTGGATTGTTAATAGGCTACTATTTACCTTACTGATTGCAAACAGTGACTGTTTATAAAAAAAAATTAAGGTTTTCATGACTTCGTCTCCATCGTTGTTATAAGTTAACGTAAATAATTAACTTTGAAATACTAATGCTATTGGTTTATGACAATGTGATTTTAAAAACTGGTCAATGTTATTTAATTCTTACAATATTTTTAGAAAATACACTATAAAAAATCCTGCGACAAAGCTAGGGTTTTTACAGTGATAACGTTATATGATCAATAAAGAGCATTATTAAACAGATACGGATTTGAATTAATTTAAAATTTACTTTGGTCATTAGAATAAGAAGGAAAAATTTATCACTTTTCAAATAATTAAACGCAACTGTTAAATTGTAACTAAATATAGAAATGAAAGTAAAATTTCTTATAAAAACTTTAATAATATAAATTAATTGAAGTTTTTCCTTTGAAAAGCCTATTTTATTTTAACTTTGATATTAATCGTTTTAGTTTTTAATATTGTGTAAAATAATGTATATAGATGTAGACTAATTTATATTCAAATATATAAATTGCTGCCTATTACTTAATATACATGATAAATAAATGTCCATAACCATCAACTCCCGAACTCTTTATAGTTTGAATTGCTTTTTAATATATTAGTAATCAAGGGTAACTTTGAGTCTGAGGCTTACGTATTTGTTATATTATGTATTACGAATTTATACTTGAAACCATGTATTAGTTAGTATTTAATTCAATAATTTTCTTTTTTACAACATTTACTAACTGAATAATACAACAAAATAGTGAAGGAGTTTTTATACTTTTACTGTTAAAATTGCTTTTATAATGTAATACGTCTTTTCTACTCTAGCGATTTTACATGTAATATATTATACGTAAATGCTAAATTAAAGTAAACTATGACAATATTAAAATAACTACACTGCATTTAGAATTACATTTATAATATTTCGTTAGCGCTGGGCCGTAGCCAGAAGTATTATTGATTTTCTTCAAAATGTTCTAACTTCATTAACACTTCGCTGGTTTTTATTAAGTTCATATGATTTAGAGTTAGATACATAAAAATGCTACATTGTAGGATTCAATGTAAATAAAAGTATAAATAAACACCACTAAAATTAAAAATGAAATAAAGAAAAAGAACCAACAAAGGCCTGAAGTTTTACGCAAATTTTAAAATCATATGACGTAATTTAGACTGCATTTTAAAGTGTTTATCAATGAAATTAACTTCAAACCGCTCTCCGGAACAGTTGCGTTTTATGTAGATTTTTCAATAGCAACCAGCTATTTGAAATTTAAACATTTTTAATTGTTATGTTGGTATGTATCTAGGGTAAACAAATCCCCTCTGACTACGGCCTCGTTCGTTGTGGGACGATAATCGTTTCAATCCTAGATTTAGGTTAGACATCCTGCCGTTTATTCGGAAAACATTTCCTGTCGATGGAAAATCAATTTGTAGATATTTGCTTACTCCCCATACAGGGGAGGTTGTTGTGGAGATATTCGTCCGCGGGTGGTTTGAGGGAGTGCAGCAATAAATGAAATGTAGTACGTTGTATCTGTTCTTAACATATCTTCCGATCTAATTTGTTACGCATGTGTGTTTTGATGTACCTATATTAGTTAAATTCAGACGATAAATTAAATGAGACTGCATAAAATTTTACTTGTTTTATTGACGCCACGTTGACCCAAAGGATTCATAGGCGGAATTTTAAGTATCACGGGTTCAAATTCTGGGTAAGTATTTCAAAGGAATAACAGGGTGTCCCACACTCTCCACAGGAAAGATTTTGTCTTTCATTCATACATAAAAACATGTTTCGTTAAAAATACGTTACTAAATTCTCTTTGTAAAACTTATGCATCAAATCATTAGGTTAGGTAAGTAGCCCTTTAATGTCCCACTGTTGGGCACAGGCCTCTTCACTTATGGGAGACCACGCTGCTCTACTGCGGGTTGGCAGGCACAGTGCACTCACTATTCCTTCACTCTCGTAGTCCGATAGGACGGCAATCCGACATGACCGGAGAGAGATCAAGCGCAGGACCGACTCCTTAACGTGCCCTCAGATGCACAGGGGTGGATCACACCGCCAACTTTCCAACTTCGGGCAAATATTAAGAAAATCTTAATAGAAAACTCAATATCTATTTTAAAATTCGCCGGCCTAGGACTCAAACCCAGGACCATGGGTGGTGGGAGGTTTCGGCCGCAACTAGTTACCACACTACCCGCAAAGACGTATCGCCAAACAAAGAGATTTGTGTTCCAGTACGATGCTATGTAGAAACCACATGAGGTATATCACCTATTACCAGATTAGCTTCCAACTTAAACTGTATCATCACTTACCATCAGGTGAGATCACACTCAAGAGCTAACATGTCAACAATAAAAAAGAACCTCATGTCAGTAGTCGAACATGCTAACCACTAGACCAATAAGCCTATCTAATCATTATATAAAATGTATTGTTTTGATTAAGAAAAGCATTATGAGGAAACTTGAATATCTCGCGAGATTTTTCCAGATATAACCCCGGAAATCTGTGTGGTAGGTTTATGCTCCATTTACCCTATCTTTAGGGAGGTAGAAGGCCTATAGCCAGCAGTGGTGCGTTATTAGGCTGCTGCTTACCTCACTTACTAAAAAGCTTTCTGTGGCTAGATCATAGGAAATAAAGATATTTTTACGTATATGTGACTCGTTTCGGATCCCGATATACTTGTATATATATATTGGCAAAATCTATATATGTAAACTGCCTCATTGGTCTAGTGGTTAGCATGTNCGTTGGGAAAAGAATATGTATGTCAAATTTCACGTCAATAAAGTCAAGTTAAGAAATAAGTGTAACTAGAGAGTATGTTATCGTTTTTTTCTTTTATTCCCTTATCATTTTCGTGACGTGAAATTTTAAAATTAGTTTAATCTTAAAAGTGATTTATATTGATGATAATATCAATGAAATATAAAAATCTTAGCCAAGCTATATTTCTTTTTCACATCAAAAATGTATATCTTATACAACGAGCAAATGTCCAAAAACGTGTTTTATCTATGTCTCGATCTAATATTTATGGTCGATAAATTCTTTATCTATTTAACCGACCCCGTCCTTGACTCGGAAAGTTTGGGGAGCTACAAATTACACCGTCTCTTACAACCTTCAATCACGAAAGCCTTAATTGATACCTACAGGCAATGAAAATCTATTATGTTTCTAATGAATCGTAAGTTATAAACAGTTTTCGTATTTCTAATCTAAAAAAGATTGCTTGTTGATCGTTTTGTAAACAATATTCGTAATTTAGATAAAGTCGCTTTGTTCTATCATAGTATTAGAAAAAGTTAAGTTGTAACAAGTTATTCTCTCATACATCGTGACAAATTACATGGGCCTTTCAAATATATAATATACATGAAAATTTTACATTTTTACCTAGAAGAACAGTTTGGACTATTATATTTACTGTTCGACGATAAACTCGACGATATCACAAAAGCAAATTATGTGTCTCCAAAACTGGTTTTAATGTAAGGGCTACACTGCAAAGTTGGTTTTTGACCACTGAAGTCAACTATTCAAAGAATAATTATTCGTGACTAATTTTAGATTTAGATAATTTGACTTTATTCGCAATGCAGATAAGTTGATACGAATTTCCGCATGTTTCCACGGGATCGGGAACGCGTGAGCCACCGTTGGGCTAAGCTAGTTTGATATTTCACTCTTGAATCGCTCTCTCAATTTTTTCAGATATTCTTCTCTAACAACCTCTTTTATCTTTCCACTTTTATTCGTTCAAGAATACTCGAGGTTTCCTTTTTCCTATGGCGCCACCGATTAAAAAGACCACCGATTCGGGCAACAACCAGATAGTGGTCAGTATCGATGTCGACCCCGCGGTATACTCGAGCATCTAGAACTGTCTTCTTCAGTTTTTCGTCCACAATTACAAAATCAATCATACTTCTAGCATTCCCTTCTTCCCTTGTATACACATGAATCTCTTTATGCGCAAACATAGTGTTAGTAGTCCACAAAAAGACTATGTTCCACACATATCCCAAGCAAACTTCTTCCATTTTCTTTCACCCGTTTGTCACCAAACATACCGAGAGACCTTTCATATCCATCACGTATCACACCTACCCATCCATTAAAATCTCCTAACATAATTATCCATTCATTTGGTCCACATTTATTCAACGTATCACTCAGACTTTCTCAAAACTCATCTATTTCTTTTTGAGCTTTATTGGACATTCTGGTACCCAGGTCCGTCGGAGCATAAGCACCCAAGACAAAGATCCGAGTAAGTCCAACTTTTAGCCTGATCCAGATGAGTCTAGGACTCACATATTTTACTTCTTTCACACAGTCATACATTCTTCACCTTCAGTCCTACGAATCGCGAACCTGAAGTGGTAATGGGCGGGGCACATAATCCGAAGGACTGATGGACGTTGGGGACCGAAGGAGCTGGAGTGGCGACTCCGCACCGGGCGTCGCAGTGTAAGCGGACCCTCCACATGGTAGACCGATGATATAAATAGAGTCGCCGGCAACCGCTGGAGCCAGGCGGCGCAAGATCGGGCTTTGTGGATGTCATTACGTGAGACCTATGTCCAGCACTGGACGTCCATTGGTTGAAGCGACGACGACGACGACGACGATAATCCATTATATAATTTTTCTGGGTTTCAGTTGCTGTATGGCTTCTTTTATTCATTACTTGAGTAGTAAATAAGCTGAACTGGCGTTAAGTGCAATCTAATATAAGTTTAAAATTTCTTTCACTTCAGAAATAGTAATCGATTTTAATAATGTGGTCATTGCAGGTTATCAGTGATTTATATTAAAGCGAAGTTACAATGGCGTCGAACTCTCCCGTGAAAAAAGTGACTAATACACTCTGGATTTAAAGAAACGGTTTAAAACACATTAGATTTAAACTCTAGAACAATATTTTTGACAGCTTCGCTGGTGCAGTGGTAGGAGTATTCGTTTTGCAAGCAGAGTTTCCGCGTTGGCACCCCGGGCGTATTTATGAAATTGTATTTTCTAATTTGTCTAAATCTAGACTGGTGGGAGGTTTCTGTCGTGGTTAATCATCACCCTACGTGCAAACACACGTGCCTTCAAGCAATAATTTTTTTTCCGGTACGACGCTGTGTAGAAACCATAACAGGTAAATTTCCTCTTACCAGAGTAGCGCGCTTCTATCTTTACTTGTGTCAATATTTACCATCAGATGTTTTCACATTCAAAGGGTGAACTAAGGTATTGCAAAAAGAAAGATAATATTTAAATGTTAACCTGCTTTAATTAAAAGTGATACCAGTTACATCGTTAGAGAAATCCCTCTTTTAGAATGAGATTATATAAGCAACAAATTATTCTCCTAGCTTATATAATAATATTTTTAATCAAAACAAATGTGCAATAAATGTTTATCCTATGCAAGATACAAGCCGTGTTAGGTACTGGTTCTGTTAATAAAAGCCCGCTCCGTTGTCGCTTAATGAGTGTTTAAATATCCTGCAGTAGCAAATAAATGTCTGAAAAACATACGGCACCGTTATTGCTAATTATTTGTATTGTACTTAGGTAATTCTGATTGTATGCAAGATACAATAATAAAGCATTTCACATTCTTAAATTTACTGAGTAAATAGTGTAGATGCTTGTATATTTTTCTTAGTATTCAAACTATCGTTTCTACCCGACTGTGAGCAATTATTCAAAACCGCATATAGTTAGGTTAAAATGTGAAATTTAGAAACATATGCATGTGAGAATCCTAAAAGGTCAGATACAAATGTACAATAATAGACTACAAGCCCACGAAAAAAATTAACCAGTGAAATGGACCAACGTGAATAACGCTTAGAAGGCTGTTACTATATCATAAAATAACTTTGAGTGCTTTGTCGCCATTTCTGAGCGGAACAGACGAGTACACGAGTAATACTTTTTTATCCTAATATTTTTACTTGTTACCATTTATAATGAACGGCTATTAGGTACAACGGAAAAGATTTAATAACATTTCATAAAAAAATTGTTGGCGTACATAAATTTATGATATTACAGCAGTTAGAACTCGATGAATCCTGAAATGTAGACAATTGCTGGAAGATCATAAATTTATGTACGGCAGCTTTTTTATATAATGTTATTCGATATTACCTTATAGCCATTCATAATAAATGTTAAAAATTAAAATATTATAATAAAAAATAATTATTTACTCGCGTACTCGTGTAGTCTATTAGATTAAAATGAAATGTGAAATTTAGAAACATATGCGTATGGGAGTACAAGAAGGTCAGATTCAAATGTAGATTAAATATTTGACACCTGTTTGCATTTTTCTAACAGGTTATCGCTTGACTGTGATCTCAACTGATGGCTTATTTAATCTATAGAAGATGGAAGCGCGCTAACCTGGTAAGACGTAATTCCAAAGGGCACTAGGCACGTCTGAAGCCTGTCCTACTAGGCATCGAATCCAGGATTTCTGCTGGCTAAGGAAGTATTAAGACTAAGAGGCCGACAAAATCATCAATTGTAATTTTAAAAACCTGTTTGTAGACAAGACGATTTACTTCTGTAATTTCTTCTATATTTCATTTATTTATATGTCCGTATTTCCATTTATAGATGGGAAAGAAGGCGGTAGGCTTCCTACAAGACAAATTTCTTGAATGACATTCTGAAATGTAATTCAAATTACAAAATCAGGGTATGCTGTGTAACACATATTTTTTTTTACAAATTACATTTTTTAAATTTTATATTAAATATATTTAAGCTAAATGTAATAATATTTGATAACTAAATGAAATAACATGTCACACACTGGATTATAAAAATCACTATTTAATATACTAGCAATGCCCCGCGGTTTCACCCGCGTAGATACCGATCTCGTGGCAGTAGAAAGTCTACTAAGTTGGACTATAGATTTATTTTTGTTAACATTAAGTCATCAGTAATATCACTTAGTTTTTAGTTAATTATACACTAATTACAATCATAATTTAATCAATTTAGAACGAATATATCTAACTTACATTTTTAAATTTGTAACATTCTTTACGTAGAATTCCCGAAAAAAGTCAATTAAAAAAATCTCAATAGGTATTGAAAGAATTGTTTAAATCAGTCCAGTCATTTTTAGCTTGATTAAAATAAATTGTTAAAATAAAAACAATTTTTCTTCTATAATATTAGAGAAGAGATTTCTTCGTATTACTTTATTGTCTCAGAACTTCCCTATACCCGACATTTGACACTCTGGAGTTCGACCCGCTATACATTATTTTCTGTAGATTGAGATTTTGAAAGTCGTAATATCTTTTCGATGAAATGTCCGATCTTTATAATTTAAAAAGTATTTCACAGTTATTGAAACGGTCTTTAATAAAAATCATTAAATATAATAAGGATTAATACAAAGATATGAAAATATATTTTGATTACTGTCGGCACTTTTATTACTTTTTAAATGTAAAAAAGTAGTTATAGTGGCATAACTACAGTAGATGGACGTATGATATGGCGGACATTTTTGTAGATATTAAAACGTTCTATAATAGAGTAGAACATTTTTTGTTCTATCTTTAATAGTTTTCGTAGCACACGCTATAACAGATCTTTTGTTTCACACCTTGGGTTACATTAATGCATTTTTCTTAGGAATACCTATTTTTTTTTTTGAGAAAGTAATGTAGACTATGTCACTTAGTGAAAGCGCAGCTTTCTAATAATATTTTTTTTAATCACTCTAGTAGTTCTTGTGTGAAAACGTTTAAACATACATACATACATACAAAAACATAAATGTTTCCTCTTTATAGTATAAGTTTAGATATTCACCTGTTCATATATTATTCCACATGTTTTATTTTACATAAAACTACTTTCAAAAGCCTTTTTGTGCTTAACATTTCGCATTTTCTCTATATATTACGCTCGACGTTTGCCCTTTGGGAATAGATTGATCGATAAAACATTATGCTTTAATAAAATATTAATGAAAATCTGGTTACTAACAAGTATATACAGTTCAAATAAAATAAAAAAGCGTCTACCGTAAAAGCACTTTTACAATTTTTATTGTTGTTGTGCTTAAATAATAAAAGAAAATTGCCCGTACAAATTCGGTGTATACATTACTGAAAGCTAATGTTAAATATTTACACACTGGTTATATATTTTTAATATTTGCAATTTTATAATTTTTGTTCATAATATTTTTTTTTAACCGATAAACATGAATACTGCCTTTTAATATACTATATTGTGTAAGTTCCACATTTAAGTATAAGTAGACAAAGTTGCGCGGTTCAACTAGTATTTTATTAATATCCTCTGAACATTACGTAGATGCAAATTCTTTTAAGAATATATCACATTACATAGACGTTTTAAACAATAGTTATTAAATGTTCACGGATGTCTTCCCTCATCCCTCATTCCGGTAAATGGGAAACCTGAACATGTCTCATGCAGTAATAGGATTGTGTGCGAGAAATTTATCGTCTTATCAGGCTTGTAATATTAAACTAAAAGGTCTATATTTCAAATATACCCTTTATTACAACTATGATGGAAATTTCACAAAAATTATTAGAAATTTGATGACCTTCTCAAAATTTGAAGAAGTATGCTACAATTACTTACGGGGTATCCTGTAATTTAAGCTATATTTGGGGATAACTTCGTTTTATTTTCATAAGGACGACTTCGCAGTATATGGATAGATTGATAGATGTATACTTCATTGAACACCACAAAAATAGGACAAAAGAAAATACAATAACTTAAAATCAAATAAATTGTGTATATAATATATGTATAAGTACGTATGACAATATGTATTCTTGTATGTATCTGTTTATGTATTCCAGTATGTCTTTGTATGTATCTATATACTATACATTTTAGATACCACATACCCATTTTCCTTTCACTAACCCTAAGGTTGCCTGACAGAAATCGCTACTTAGCGATAAGGCCGCCTTTTCGCTATGATTAAATCAAATCAAATCAAAATATCTTTATTCAAGTAGGCGTATTATAGCACTTTTGAATCGTCATATTATATTTTTTTTTCGCCACTCTGATTCTAATATACGTCTGTTGATGGTACTCAAGAACGGCTTAAAATCTAAAGTTACGAGGGTTCCTTCGCGCCTTGATCCGAGAAGAACCCACAACAAACTCAGTCGGGTATTTTTTTTTTTGTTACCATCATCATTACAATATCATATTAGGTTACTATATTTTAATTAAAATTAGAGCAATTCGTTCACTCCCAGGCGTTTCTATCGTCTAGGTAATCTTGCAACTTATAATACGATTTTTCTATCAACTTTCTTTTAACAAAGACTTTGAATTTATTAATTGACATCTTTAGAACGTCTTGTGGGAGTTTATTATAGAAACGTATACAGTTACCCTTAAATGAGTTGTTAATCTTATGCAGCCTACTAGAATTTATAACAAGTTTGTTTTGGTTACGTAAGTTATATAATGTACATTCATAAAAACATTGACTCTTTTTATTAAAAGATTCAATGTTTTTATGTACATACAACAAGTTTTCATATATATATATATAAATATACGCATTGAACTGTCATTATGTTACCTGCCTTGAATTTGTTTCTTAGCGACTCTCTTGGACCCTCGCACGAACGGCCCTTTTCTGCAGCACAAATATTGCATCTATATCAGCAGCATTACCCCAAAGTAGAATACCGTATGACATAATGCTGTGAAAATAGCTGAAATATACCAGTCTGGCAGTATAAACATCTGTCAGATGGCGATTTCTTTTAACCGCGTAAGCCGCAGAGCTGAGCCTGTTCGATAGAACACTTATATGGGGCCCCCACTGTAGTTTGTTATATAACGTAATGCCCAAGAAAACGTTATTGTCTACAAGGTCTAGTTCCTCATTATTAAGTCTAATAATGGTTTGCATTTGTTTAACATTAGGCAGACTAAACTTAACACACTTTGTTTTATTTGCGTTAAGCAATAAATTATTAGCTTCAAACCATTGTACCACTTTATTGAGAGAGTTGTTTACGTCGTCATAATTTATTTATCGCCTATTAATCTTACACATAAGCGAAGTATCATCAGCAAACAGAACAATCTCATGATCACCCTTAACAAAGTAAGGAAGGTTATTAATATAAATAAGGAACAGAAATGGTCCCAATAAGGAACCCTGTGGGACCCCGAGTTTTGTTGCAGACCCCCCAGAAAGCTTGCCATTAACACAGACCTTTTGCGTTCTATTTGTTAAAAATGAACTCATCAGGTCTAAAGCTGTGTCTGCGAGGCTATAGTGTCGCAATTTCCCGAGCAGGGTTTCATACTGGACACAATCGAAGGCCTTAGACAGATCACAGAAAACGCCAAGCGCGTCAGGCGATTCCTCCCAGGCCTCGTAGATATTGAGTAATAACTGTACGCCAGCATCGGTAGTCGAGCCAAATTGCTTATTATGTAATTAAGATTAAGCTATAGTCTCTATTTCAGTTACTGTTTGTGTTGTACAATAAAGTGTATTCTCTCTCTCACTTGCTGACGCAATGGTATGAATACTTATTTCGCTAGCAGTGATCCTTGGTTTCATTCCTGGAAGAGCAAAAGTAGGATAGCATTTTCTACCTTGTCTGAGTCTGATCTGGTCGGAGGCTTCGGCTGTATTAAAATAGCTCAAACTTATTTTATGAAGATGATGAAGGTTCTTTGTGGATGTCAACTTTCTCTAAAAGCTAAATTGATTTTAAACTTTCAAAGAAGAAAAGTTCACTTATACACAGCTTTTACGATTACACCTTTGGTAAGTGATGATACAGTCTAAGATGGAAGTGCGCTAATCTGGTAAGAAACTATATACCTCATATGTTTTCTACAGAACATCGTTCCGGAACACAAATCTAGGTAGGGTGGTAACTAGCCATGGCCGAAACCTGCCACCAGTCCAGACTGAGACAAATTAGAAAATAGGATTTTCTAAATTCACCCTACCGGGGATCCAACCCGGGGCCTCCGCTAGCTAAGCTAGTATTCGCACCACTGCGCCAAAGAGGCCGTGAAATTATTTGTTTTAATGTAATGATATAGTCTTGTAGCCTTCCGAAAAAAATGGACTATCTACCATTGAGATAATTTTATCAATCGGACCGGTTGTTTGCAAATCAAACTATCTTGAAAAATCTTTCAAGTTCAAGCAACTAATTTGTGGAATTCGCTTGCCTTCAATATAAAGCGATCAAGATCACGTAATATTTTTAAGACGACGACGTATTTTATTGTTTACATATTGTGTACATATTGTATTTATTAACCTATTCATGAGACAATATAAATGTTATTAAAGTTATTTGTCTATAATAGGATGTAGCTATTTGTATGTATGTATATGAACATAGACCACCCACTATATTCTTCTATAACTACTCCTGTAACAAAAGTTGTCTGGTAGCGATAAGACCGCCTCTTATACTCTGACTTTTTGTAATAGCTATGTATTTGTCTTCTTTTATATCATTGTGGTGTACAAAAAGTAATAAAATAGATTGTTCTTGAGATAAACGCGTTGAACCAAACAAACTCATTCAGGTTTATAAGTATAGACAAAAAAGGTAAGTAGCAGCCCATTAAAGTCCCACTACTGGGCACAGATCTCTTCACTCGTATGAGAGTTTTTAGAGCATAGACCCACCACGCTACTCCACTGCGGGTTGGCAGGCATAATACATAAGTGCACTCTATACCTTCACTTTCATAGACCAATGTGACGGGCACCGACACGACCGGAGAGAAATCAGACACAGGACTGTTGGCTTAACGTGCTCCCCGAGACACGGGGTTGGATCACACCGCCAACTTTCCAACTTCGGGCAAATATTGAAATATCTTAATATTGATTTTTAAATTGGCCCGACTCGGGACTCCAAACTAGAACTTCATGTCTGTAGTCGTACATGCTAACCACTAGACCAATGAGGAGGTTTAGAAGTATAGATACGCTTTTAATCAGTAACTGTTAATATAACATTCAATTCAGTGTAATTTTATTTATTTATATAAATTGAAAATTTGAGCAAGATATATTTTATTTCATTTGATATACAGTGAATGCGATATAATAGTAGGAGTTTTGGGATTAAGCATCTCGCTTCATCAATAACTACTATATAAACAGTGTTACATATTATCAATCATAAAAAGGAAATGAATGGAGGTTAGCTGGCACGAGATCGTTTTTTATTATATGTGATAAATGCGCGTGTTATTTACTCGCGAAAATTATTTATCTCGCTCGGATTTCGAGTATCAACCACTCAGCAATCATATTTCAATGTGGCTCATTCCGTGCGGGTCTCCACGGACAATATATCAACCCCAATTTATTTTCTTTACTAACCTTTCATAACCTCGCATTTTCTGTCATCTTGTCTAATATAAGTAAACGAATGTGTTATCATGTATTTGAAGAGATCTTTTTGAATGTGTTACGTATATTATAATAGTACCACGTATTTTATTATATGGGGAATATTATAAAATCCGTTCATGTTTTTTCATTATTTTTTTATTTTATAACAATTATAACAAATTATAATAGATATATAACAAATCGGCGGCTTTGTTGGCGCAACGTTTTGCAAGCAGAGGTCCCGGATTCGAACCTGGGTGAAGTGAATTAAGGTAATTGCAATTCCTAACTTGCCTGAGTCTGGATTGGTAAAAGGCTTCCTCCTTGACTAGTTACCACCCTATCACCAAAGACATACCTCCATGCAAGATATTATATTCCCGTACGATGGTGTCTACAAACTATAAGAGGTAAATTACCTTTTACCTGGTTAGCACGCTTCCATCTTTATAAAAAATATTGTTTGCACTTCGTTTCAGGGGATTAAAATCTTTATGGTTCACTTTGAAAATTCCGTGTGATGAATAACGAACTTCCTAATCTTTCCACAGAATTGGGAACTACGCGGGTGACACCGCCGTAAACACATAAAAATCAAGAAATGGTCGTCCTGAACGCTATACTGCGATAATTTCTCCAATTGCTAATTAAGTCTCAATATTTGGTACCATCGTAAGAAAAAGGTTAGAGTAAAGTACGTGTATTTATTTCATAAATGGAAATTACTTAACTCACCTAATTGAAATGTAGTCGTTAATTAAAATAGGTTTCGTTGGTAATTCTATTTTCCTCGACTCCTAAAATTTTCACCACACCGCGGATGCCGGTCAACCAAGCTTCACATCGTGGTCTTTCACTAGGTAATTTTGAATAAAGTCCGGTCATTTGTAAAGTTTTCACGAATACGTTTAAAAAGGGCTTCGGTTAGTAAAAGCTTGTATAAGTTTATATTTTTATCGCTTACAGCTGTATGTGATGATACAATTTAAGAAGAAAGTGCACTAATCTGGCAAGAAGAAATATACCTCTTATGGTTTGTACACAGCATCATGCCGGAACACAAATCTGTTGTTCGGCGGTACGTGGTAAGTGGTAACTAGCCACAGCCGAAGCCTCCCACCAGTCCAGTCGCAGTTATATTAAAAAATACAATTTCTGTGTTTGCGAGACCATCATATCTTTCAGTTATGAACTCAAAAATGAATTAAAACAAGTCTATTTCAAAATTTACTTACAATATATTGACATAGATCGAGTCTACTTCAAACAAGTTATAAAAATTATATATAAAGTCAATTCCTACGACATCTAATATAAATTTCAGAAACTGATGGCATAGGAAACCTTCAAACGTTTCATATGCGCTGTACAATTTAGAAAGGAAATAATATTTTATAATAGCACATGAAAACAATTTATATTTGGCATGCTTTATTATCAGCATTAATCAGCATTATCAGCATTAATGACGAGAAATAATATAAATCCAACAAATAACAATGCCTGTGAAACGTTTACAGATTTTCGAGTTAAGAAAACAAACAATTATTTACAATCCAAACATTTTCTCAAAATAAATTGTTTGTTTTATGTCCAACTGAAAATTCAATTTTATTGTAATATTGTAAGTATATAATAATAAAATTACAATTTAAACTTAATGGGAGGGAATTTCTTGTTTTTAAATGTTTTTTACTTTTGCTACTTTGTATTTTTTAACGAAAGTTAACCTTTCACGGGCTCGAGTCCGCCTTTGTATTCTCGGGAAACGTTTAAAATAAAATAGATCCGACGAGCAGCGACCGTATAGTACACAATAGCTCATTCTGCTCCCCTAATGCTACAATTAAAACGAGAAATACTGCAGAAAAGGATTTCCCTTTGCTAATGAAGGCATTTGAAAATAATACGCTTTGGCGCCATCTTTTCTTAAATGTTCGAAAGAAATTGTATTTAAACATAAAAAATTTAACGATATACCGTAAAAAATGGTTTGCTAGCAGAAGCCCCGGGTTCAAACCCTGGTATGGCGCATTTAGGAAATTACATTTTCTAATTTATCTAAGTCAACACTGGTGGAAAGCAAAGATGTACCGCCAAGCAAAGAGATTTGTTTTTCGGTACAATTGCTCTGTAGAAACCATAAAAGGTCAATTGCCTCTTACCGAATTAGCATACTTCTATCTTAGACTGAATCCTCGCTTAACGTGAATTGTGATCACAGTCATGCGTTAACATGTCAGCAATAAAAAACAGGCAGTGGACTTCCTACTAATGGGCATTGGCCTCGTCACTCGTATTGGAGAAGGTTTTAGAGTAAAAACTTACTATGTTCCACTGCATGTTGTCGCTGATTGGATCATTGGCAACTATTATAGACTCAATGGTTAGCGGTGAGGTAAGATGGAATGCAGTTACTTCCTTTTGCGAGACTGTCATCTAGTTGAAGGTGGTAATGGAGAGAGAACAGGATGGTGCTGCTGTTACCGCGCCCCTTCAAAGGAGGAGGCCACATGGTAGGAGGCGTCTTTTGAACGCCATTTGCCTCCTCCTAAAACCATTCTTTGCTGTTTGCATCCAGAAGCGTCAGAGCGAAAGCTTAAGGGTGCCTCTGACCCCTCACATTCCAGTTGATGAGGGTGTCGTTGGGTTTTAGTGGGTATGCTGGCTAATCAGGCGAGTCCCATACCCCCCGTACTCGTAGTAGGGGTGAATAAAAGCATTTCCCAGCGGAAAAAGAAAAGTTTGTCGATTTTTGTATGACTTTTTTTGATAAGCCCGTGTCAACTAACATGATGCTATAGTTCTGTCTCAATTGGGGAAATCAGAAATATAAGCACCTTTTTCTTTTTAAGTCATAATGTGTATTATCTATTTCGCATCTCAATAACTGTCGTTCAAAATATGCGTAGAGATAACACCAAACAATAGAAAATACAAAAAATAAAAATCAGTTACTAAGTATATCTTTTTGTTGGATTTTATACATGGTGAGTATTTATTACTTGTTATTTGTATTTGTGATTATATAAGTGATGTGAATTACAATGATAACCCTTGAGTAAAATTATAATGTCTAAGATATGAGTCTATATATACAAGACAGACGTTTTTCACTATCACAAAGTTTATAGCTACTTGACGCTACACCAGAGTTTTAAAGATAATATTGTATAGTTTAACTATTAGCAAACATCAAAACCATAACATTAGGTAGTATTTCATGAACGCTTAAATCCCAAGAGTCATGCGTCCTGCGAGGCAATCGATGCAAAAATGTTCGTGCGGAACGGGGCAAGCGACGGTTATTTCCGTTAAAATGCGCGGGAAAATTATGGGGGGCAAATAAAACGCAGCCGGACAATCTTAGGGATGAAATAAATTAAAACTATAAGAGACGTCCCATATTCTGAAATGTTAAGTGACACGTAAAATTAAATTATCTATCCTGCAATGCAATAAAATGTTAGAATGATGCAACTATACCTTAGGCAAATATTAGTATGAAAATTAGATGGGATATTATTTACGTCTATGAATATGTTAAATATAGTGCTTACTTTGCGCATCTTATTTCAGAGATTAGTTTAAACTCTGATGAAATGGTGAGACTTTGTTGTTAAAACGAACACTCATCCGCACACTTCAGATCCTTTGTACTAAATCGTAAAGACGCCATCTTAACTGAGACGTGTAAATGTTGAAACGGGAATGATATTACACACGACAATATTAATGGTATTTACTAACACGTTAAATTCGCTCGAAAGATGCTTAGTCGCATCTTAAGAAATTGTTATGGCTGTATGTCCCAGAAATCCCAAAAATATCTATGAAAAACAATCTCAATAGAATCAATTCTTCTTTAAATGTTTCCCTATCAAATTAAGTAAATAGCGTCTGAAGATTAGGTTATTTGTGCGAATTACAATCATGTTCTATGTAACGGAAGATCTTGAATTTAATACAATATTTGCAGCTGTGGGTCATGAAAAACCTTTTGAAATACACTTTAAGCCACTAGTATGCTAAAATTATTGAGTATATAAAAATATTGTTACGACAATAGCCATGATAGTGCGTAGATTCTCAATTAGAGAAATCACTGATTCAAATCGTTGGTAGGTACAATTAAGTTACTCTTTATAAAAATGAAACGAACGTGGTTGATTCTTCTTTCCAATCCATCATTGTGCTTATCGATGAAGGAAACCATCGTGAGAAACCCTGCATATGAAATAATTCTTGGATATGCATCAAAAATCACAATCAAAATCAAAAATATCTTTATTCATATAGGCATATTACAGCACTTTTGAATCGTCAAATTATATTTTTTTTCCACACTCTGATTCTAATATACATCTGATGACGGTACTCAAGATCGGCTTAAAATCTAAAGTTACGAGGGTTCCTTCGCGCCCTGATCCGAGAAGAACCCACAACAAACTCAGTCGGGTTTTTTTTTTACCATCATCATTACAATAACATATTAGTTTACTATATTTTAATTAAAATTAGAGCAATTCGTTCACTCCCAGGCGTTTCTATCGTCTAGGTAATCTTGCAACTTATAATACGATTTTTCTATCAACTTTCTTTTAACAAAGACTTTGAATTTATTTATTGACATCTTTAGAACGTCTTGTGGGAGTTTATTATAGAAACGTATACAGTTCTAAAACCCCCTGTCCTGTGAATGAGGAGGCTTATTCCCAGCAGTGGGACACTAATTGGCTGTTGTTTCCCTTATTATTTATTGTTATGACATAATAGTAGTCAGTAGAAATACCATTTTCTTTTATTTTGATTTTTTTTCACTATTACTAGATACTAATTAGACGTTACATCTCTTACAGATGTAAGAGATATAACGTCTAATCTGCGGTTACCAATAGTTTAGAAGTCATACATCTATTTATTTATTTAATGTTAATTTGATACAAATATACATAATAAATATGTTTGCTTGTTAAGTATGTTAAAAAGGAGACATAGTGACAGCATTGATGACATGATATTTCTCCAATAACAAAAGAACGAGGTTGTAAAGTTGAAATTCAGAAACACCACATGATAATCTATATAATTTGAACTAAAATAATCCCGGAAAACTTTCCAGGTAACCCCTTTCTGTCTGTAAGTCAATGCGGTTAATAAACAGAGAAACTATAATCTTTTATTTGTTTTTAGTGATTTATAAACTGAAATAGTGATCATAAAAACACGTTGTATTGTTTATACAGGATAATTTATAAAAGTGTTATATAAAACTTTCGATAAAATGAACATTAGAAAGCGGTACAGCGACTCAGAAATCTTTTCTCGAAGCAGTATTTGCACGTCTACTGGCATTTATTTTAAAATAGTTCCTCAGGTAGCGTACAGATAGCTGTACGAGTTTCTTTACTGTATTCATATCACGTCTCAAGTTGCGGGTATGCGAGATACAAATTCTTCGAGATATAAAGAATCTGTTTGCAGCATATACATTCATATTCACCTTTGCATTATTTACACGTGTCTCAATGCAGAGTATTATGCATGATAAAGAAACGCAAAGAAAAACATTCTCCCACACCTTGCACTGAGTTTTATAACTCGCAAAGTTATTTGCTTGTACGCTTACATTTTCAAACTAAATTTACTGTTAGGGTGAGTAAAGATATTGTAGAAAACCTAAATAGGATGTGCATATCCGAATAAATTTTGTACTATGTATAAAAAAGCCTTGTTACACTGTTAGAAAGTTCGACAGCCTCGATTAGTTTATCTGTTATTTACAAATGTATATATACACGCATACTCACATCAAAGTTTTAGTAGCGCTACTTTAATGAGAATATATTCAAAATTAATTTAAGTATTAATTTAAGTGTTGACTCAATAGTGACAAATATTGATTTAAAAAAAACTGTATTAACATCAAGAGTGATATATAACCAAGTAAAAACAAATATATGTTTCGGAGAATAAGAGAGGAGAGAAGCATAAAGCATGGGCATAGCGTTCTCCTTCGACGGTGAAATCCATAATTCAATTTCCATACTGTGGGCGTTGGTGCAATCAAACACTTTATTAATTAACTCAGATTATAATGTTCAATCACTTAATGTTACACAAACTCATTAATAATAATAGCTAGGAATGCAACAGTTTCAAAAGTCGACCGCTTTGGCGGACCGTCACTCGAGAACTACCGAGTGACGCGCGACGGATTGTTATTATTGACTCTGCCCCACGCCGATAGATAGATGGCGCCAACGTTCTACAGACTATTGTACTCCGATATATGCGTGTGTTTACGCGTTCGTGCATGTGAGCGTGTGTGTGTGTATATGTGATATATTTAATAAGGAATACTGAAATAGTCATAAAAAGAAATAAATGTACTTACGGAAATAAACATCAAATCAACGCTGGAAAATAATAACCCGCAAAATATTATTTTTAAAAAACTTTAGGATTTTGCCATTAAAATCAATCTGCCACATAGCCACAACATTTAAACAGAAATGATAACTTTGGAATTATGGATTTGCCGGTCAATATGTGTTTGCTTTCTAGCATCGATATTGTATGAATTTTGTTAGTAATGATGAAGTTATTGTTATAACAATTTAAAGTTTTATTTATAGCAAATATCCTTTTTTTAGGGCTCGCTATAGTTTCAATGAGAATTTCTGTGAATAATTTTTCTGACACAAAAATAACGCTAAAAGAAAATTTAATAAGACAAAGTAACGTCTCTCCTTGAATCTTAAATAGACGTCGACACGATAAAACTATTAAGGAATTCTTACATTAGCGTTTTTAATATGCACTTTGCAGTGAAAGAAAAGGAACGCTATTTGTCTGCTTGTGATTAATGGTTAACATCTCGAGAATTGTTCGAGCGTTTGGAAGCAGCCTCCACAACCCGTGAAATTAACTTTCGTCTTCGAAGACCTGTCAGTTATGTTTTCACAAGCCTTTGTAAGTTATTATGTTAAAATTAGAATCGTTTTATTTTGGCAAAAAACAGTCTCAAGGGCCTTTCCGAAATAAGACACAAAAGTAGGTGTATTTCAATGAATAAATTGACAAATTTATAATGAACAAATAATTTGATACATTGTAATCCTTTCCATTTCTGGTTATAATTACTATATTCTACTCAATGAGTTCAATTAAATTTCGTGTATTCGTAGAAAATAAAAACAAAATGAAATGAAATAGTATATAGTAGTGTAAAAAATTAAAGAATGAAAAAAAAATCTTCATTTTAACGATTTTTCAAATGGCTGAATCTTGGAGTAAAATGAAAACCAATTTGAAGCTTGAAAATTCTATTTCCAGGATCTTTAAAGTAAAAAATCCAAGCAATACGCATCGCGCAATCTTAAGGAATATAAAAAAAATAGTTATTTATAAAATTGTTAAAAATTTAGATATTTTATTGAACCTCTATTTTTTTCGCTAGTGTAGTGAGGTAAGTAGCAGTCCATTAACGTCCCACTGCTGGGCAAGGCCTTCTCACTCATATGAAAGAGCGTAGCTTGGCTATTGCAGAATTACTTTATAATAATGAAATTAACCTGGAGAGAAATTCTTTTATAATGATATCGTTAAAATGAAGATTATTTAAACTATACAACCACTTGAAATTGCTCACACGACTTATTAAAAAAAGTCTAGGAAACTAACTACCAAGGTACTTACCGGGATATTCTCAGTCGAATCGACTTTCTGAACCGGTAATAGATTTGATACCGGTCGAGATTCAAAAGATTTTATCGAATATACTTGAACGGAGAATATTTCGATTTAATTATAGGTCAAGTGATTTAGTGATATGACACATATTTTAACCAACAGTCATAAATATAATATGTTAGACATTAAATAAAACACTCTGTTCCAAAATCAGGATTATAAATTACTATGTTAGCATGTAATATGACATCTTTCATCGGATTAAATTGGCATTCATTTAATTTACAAAAGTTCAATAAGTGTTACTTAAATTATTATTTTTGTTTAGTTTGGACAGAATTTATCATTATTTCCTCTACATTGTATTGACATCTATAAATATAGGTGTTAAAATGCACAAGAGAAATCTTTGCACATGAAGGCCTTCTTTAAATTTTTATTATCGGATATGATTTGGACCACCATTGTCCTTTAAACGTGAGCAGACATATTTTTTTTATCCATTCGTCGTGTTAAACATTTCCGAAAGATTCTTAAGTTGTATGTTCAAAGAAATGTTAACCTTTACGGGCTTAAAATCTTGCTATTGTATTCCTAGGAAACGTTTAAAATAAAACAGATCCGACAGGCAACGGCGTGCAGTACACAATGGCTCATTCGCCTCTCCTAATGCTGCAATTAGAACAAGTAATACTGCTGAAAGGATTTGTTCGTAAGACTCCAATAAATACTGCGTACATAGCATAGCATATTTTTTTTTGCTCACATGTTACCTATATCATACCNTATTTTTTTTTTGCTGACATATTACCTATATCATACCATTTGACGGTGTAATATTGTACCTCAACCTGGTAAGATAGATTTCATTTCGTAAGAAATTCTACACAGTACCGTACCAGAATACATTTATATTTGCTTTGCTCTAGGTATTTGCTGGTGGAGTGGTAACTGACAAAACCTCTCACAACCGAAACTTCCCACCAGACCAGACCTAAATAAATTATAAAAAAAAACATCTAAATGCCGGAAATCGAAATGAAAGCCCTGCTAGCAAAGCGCATACTCGCTCCATTACGCTAGCGAGACTGTCAAATTTTATTTTGTGTAATCTTCATTTTCCTTTTAAGTAAAACTGTTTGTATTGACATCATGAAATATTTTGTTAAAAATAAATTCAGGGTTCACTGCTAAGAATAATGAATATTTTAGAGTTAATTTAAGTTTAGATGCACTATAGAACCTAATAATCGTAAAAGTGAAAATAAACAACAACATTGTATCTCGAAGCAACATAATGCATACATGAAAGTATTATGAGACAGAATATATTAAATATACATCATGGTTGGGATATATTTCCTTTTAAATTTATTAGATCTATTATTTCCGCGGTTTTTATTTATTTTGAATTTCCAAATACATCGGTTGGACTAGTGAATAGAAATAGACGTTTACAAAAAGACTTACAAAAATCATAATTTATTAGCTAAATATCTTGGGAACAGATCTCTGAATCGATATTTGATAACATTACGCAATATGTTTGGAAAATCAGTCCAATTTTACCACACACACTATGTGGGACATGAGAAAAATAGGTTGTTTTACGTTATTACCTTAATTTTTTCAGTTTTTTGTAACACTTTATTGGCGACGCTAAAATGAGCTGTTTATTTTTCGCTGGGAAATGCACCCCGATCTATGAGTGTCCGGTCAGGAGTGTAGGACAAGGCGAGGGAAGACCTCAAAATACCCACTAAAACCTAGCGGAACCATCTTCATCCATAAGTGAGGCACTAGGTATTCAACTTTGGCATTCATCTCCGGGTACCCCAGATGAGTCCGACTGATGATTCAAGGAGGCGGGAGGAGGTGCGCAAACACGCGACGCCTAGTACCCTGCCTCCTTCAGCGGTGAGGGGTAGTATCCGCTGCATTCTCTCTCTCTCGCTCCTGGGCCTCCTTAAGCGACACCACGGTCTCGCATAAGAAGGATGCTCCTGCCCATATCCTTTCATTGGAAAGCAAAACACCTATAATGTTCCCTAGCGAGAGATCGCCGCCAGGCTCCACAATCTGCCACAGTTTGATGCGTTGAGTCGATAGCTAAACCACACTGTCTTTTTTTTAGTGCTAACAGTTTAGCGCTTGAATATGATCTCACCTAATGGAAAGTGATGAAACAGTCTAAGATGGAAGCGCGCTAATCTGGTGTGGCAAGCGGGTGACACCTCCCGGCCAATTCGATGCAGGAACTTTCCGAGGCATCCATGCCCGGTCAGAACCTGCACCAATTTGTGGGAGAGCAACCCGTGCACTCTGGAAAGCCACTGTTCCAGTTGAGGTCGGAATGCCGCCACAACGGTCACGCCCACTACCCAAGGTTCTCCTTCCATTTTTAAACCAGAGCCTGGTCGGCCAAAATCTGATCCTCCGGACCTTGTTGACATCAGGCTCTGCGGCCTCGTCGCCACCCTGTATCGGTAGACGGGACATTAAAGGGGCTGTAAATTGTATAGACAATACAGTTCGGTATAAACATGCTTTGAGGCATATAACCATTATGTCCCATAGTGTTATTACTAGATGACCCAAAAAACGAACCAGTAACTAAAAAAATAAAAATTCCTACGCCATTCAGCACAACCATTTAATATGAATTATATAGAAACCTTATAATTTACATTTAGCTTTTACATTTAATTATAAATAAGATAAATTAATATTTGAAAAAAGTGTATTTATACCAAGTGTAATCTACTGTAAGTGAAATAAAGTTATTCGAAGTTGAGTACATCAATAAAAAAGTATTTTATGAAAGTTTGAAAATTACAAGGTATACGTAGGGAACTAATAATAGTAATTGAAGGAAACGTATTACTTACTTATTCTTATATTAAACTCTTTCAAGATAACAAAGTTAGACATCAGCGAAGGAGGTTTTGTTAAAAAAAGTGGATTAAGTTTTTCTCCTCATACCTAATATTTCACTCGGTATGGTGGGTTCGTATGATTTATAACATAACTTGGAAAAGTTTTGCATGTCATCCACGAGCTCTTAGCGAATTTCTAAAGAAAGTTTTAACTTTTTACGTTAGACTGATGACTCTGTACTTTACGGAAGAATCTTTTTATTTTAATTTTAGCCTTTTCGCAACCATTGTTTTCGCTTGGTATAATATATACGCTTTGTTTATCCATATATATTGAAAGACTAACTACATTGTACTGTTGTAGGCATTGTTAAAATTTATACAATTTTAGCATTTTCAAATAACTTACATTAGCCACATAAAGGAAGATATTTCTTGGTAACTGATCGTTATTATACGAACCGGTAAAGTAGTAAGAGATATACTCCAATATAAACTAGTTAAGTATATCGCTCCGTTTTGTGTATATTTTATTAATACTAAATATCTTGAAATATGTGTATGTTTTGTTTTTCAACAATTGCTATTTAATAAGCCAGTAACTATTACTTTTTAAGCATAATTAGTTAATTTATCGTGACAAAAAATCCTGTCACTTCTCCATGATGATTATAATCTTCATACTGATTTAATTGTTCATTGGTTTTTATAAGACATAGTACATGAACGCAGAGTTACTTCGTCTGTATGTTAGTTTTATCATCGGTAATACACGTAACAAAATATTAAGTAGGTGACAATGAAATAACATTTTATTTTAGTTAAACCTAGCTGTAACGAGTAACAACTTATCCAAGTTAAGGTTCCTGATATACCAAATCCAGACTTGTGAATAATATAGCATAATAGCATAATAGTTGTGTAAGTAAGAGAATTGAAATCTTAGTAAATTTGAAATAAAAAGGCTGGTAAAATATCTTAACCCCATTAACGCACGTGGAATCGTAACGCCATTTTTACTGGCATAGAAATATATGCGCAATATACTATAAAATTTACTCATGCTCATTCCAAAGTGATACTAATTAGTCAGAGAAATCTAATAAGGGTAGAACAAATACGAGCTCTATAAGCCTTTCTTGTCGTCACTTAAGTTACGGTGGAAAGCTAGTTAAAATAAGTTCAAAATCAGTTTCCAGATGAGATTGCTTAAAACGTGCTTAAAGCTCTCAAGGGACTTGAATTGTAGCTACGTTGTTGTCCTGTCACACTTTGTTGGTATGCGGTTTCAAGACAAGCTGTGCTTAAACAACTTAGTGGAAGTTTCAGTGACATTGTAAGCTAAGCGCCAGTTTTGGCAAAGAAGTAACTTGTTACATATTATTCTTGAATAATGCGTCTAATTATGAAAAGTCTACAATTTTTTCATGTATGTGGTGGTAAATCTAACATTTTCTACATCAATTAATATTTTCTCAAATAACATATGTACTTCAGTACGGTTTATTCTATTACAATATTTATAAGTACATTGTTTACATTCGAAAAATTTACGGACAAAGCATTTTAAATTGTTAACTAAATAGTTAATAAATTAGAAATTACGTGGAAATATACACTTTTATCGGATTTAAATAAAATTGAGACCTCAGCTAAAGTAGAAGTGTCAAGAACCAATCTTGTAAACCCATATAACAGACAAACTGATAAATTTTCTCACAAACAACTATTACAAAAAAAAAATCCTTTCAAGCTATTATACAGAATTACAATTGTAAATAATTGAACTTTTGTTGACGTGAGTCAGTTGCAGATATATGATATCATAAAAAAATGCTAAAGTTTCTTTCTATTCCAAAGTCTCGATAAGAACAAGGAATTCTCATCGCATAAATAATATCAGAGTGCTGCTAAGACAATGCGAAACAACGGGTTCCAGGTGCAATTCCCGGCAGAGCAATTTCTGGAAATATAGCTAGTAACGATCCGACTAGCAAACACGTAAGCACCAGAGAGGAATGCCTCAACGAACCCCTGGTTCCCCAATCATGGTTGACGACAGCCCGCTGATTTTAATGAGTATTGCGAGTTCTTCTCCCTCACGGAGTTCGACACTCCCGGCCCCACAGTCGGGGTGCGTTTTTTCGTGCATTTTCCCAGCGAAAAAAAAAACACGTAAGCAAACAAGTATTTTTGGTAAGCAGGTTTGATATTTTGCTGTGTAGAAAATGTTGAGGGAAAATACTTCTATCAACGTTAGAGCGCTATCATTTAAGAATGTATCGTCATTACTATCATATTCAGGTGAGACAGCTTACCATCATCATCAAACTAGCAAAAGGTAAAGCAATAAAATAGTTGGGTGCTTTGCAGTGTAGAAACCATTATGAGGGAAAATACTTCTATGAACTTTAGGGCACTATCATCTAAGACTGTGTCGTCATTTATCATCTTAGACAGGTGAGACAGCTTACCATCATCATCAAACTAGCAATAAGGTAAAGCAATAAAATAGTTGGGTGCTTTGCTGTATAAAAACCATTATGAGGGAAAATACATCTATTAACTTTATGGCGCTATCCTTTTAGACTGTGCCAACGTTTATAATTAGTTAACACCACAGCCAGCAATAAAAAAAACAGAGGAAATCGTATCTAGAAATTTCATGAATACTATTTTGTCAGCGAATAAAGTTGTAGTGAATAGAAGAGAGCACTTGAAGGAATGTAGCTAGTTAACTGCACTTGGGTGTCCCTTGGGAGTGATGTTGTTCAGACACGTTTCGTTCACTCAGCACTAGAGATGTTACGACTCTCGAAGATATTTTCACTGTCTCTTCCCGTACGTAATAGTGTTTCGTACATTAATTCAATTCACTGAAAAGAAAAGAGTTTTATTGAATGTTTTTCCTGAACCCGTTTCTTAAAAATAAAATAAAGATACCAGGCTACATAACTGACGACGTAAATGCTAATATCAATATTATCTCTCGTTACTAAGCGCAAATCTCTTAATCGGCTAACATGTTTAAAGTAAAGAAATAAATAAATAGCATGTGAGTTTACGTCAATTTATGTGGAGTATGGTTTGAAATATGATTAAAGTAAATGGATACATTTACGTTACAATTACTTGTAGAGTTTAATTGCCTTCAAAGTTTAATTTATATATTACAGAGTCCAATATTTCTCTATAAATCAATTTCAGATACTAGCCAACCTTTTTTGGTGTTATTATACGTCTCTTTTTTGCTCTTTAATCGTAAAAATAAATACTTGTAGCCGAAGTAAGTGTATCGGTTGAAACCTTGTTTTAGGCACAATATTGAATCCATATCAATATTGTTGGTGTTTACAAAAGATGGATTAATGGAAAAATTGCAAATTGATAAAGCAGCGACCAAGGCATTTAATTTTTCAGAAAAAATATGTTCTCAAGGTATGGTAGAGAAGCAATTTATAATGATCGAAAAGAAATAAGCCACAAGCACTAACACTGTGTTCAACAAAACATTCTTTTTTCATGATCACTTCAGTATTCTTGAGATACACTACGAAATTTGAAAGCCATGTCGATCAGGGACTCTGAAATTATAGATCTTATTTTTATATTACAAAAGAGCTTATTAGTAGAACAAACATTTAAATTCATATTGGAAATTTAAATGGTATTGTTTTCAATGGGAAAAGAACGCAGTGAAATTTATTACACTAAAAACCACAAAATCTTTTATGTTAAATGTAAGAAGTAAAGATTGGGTTTTAATTAAAGGCGTCAATGTTTTGACAACTAAAACTAACTGCCTCTTAAGAACAGTATCAGTTTCCAAATTGTTGTTAAGTATGCACTGTCAAAATTTGTTGATATGCGGCTACAACACAAACTGAACTCGCAACTTAAATAAGACTTAGGCAAAGTTTTAGTGACATTACAAACTGAACTAAGTCTGCAGTCTTGCCTACAAATATAGCTGCAGTGTATTTACCCTTAACAGCATAATATAACTATATGATTTTGTTGTTAATAACATTTTCTTAAATATAGAGAAATATAACTCTCAGAGAGATATAAATAAAGCAAGTATGAAGAGTGCCACAATATCTAACAAACTCTACACTTTAGTAAGTGATGTTTTGCAATACCCATTACATTCCAATGGAACTGGTCTATCATATGCCGTTCCACTGGCCCTAAAATTATTTATTGACGACCGTTTGTATGGCAGATAATATTTAAAAAAAAAATAGACTATGTCAGCACTACCTCCGTTTTTATTTTCCGGATTTAATTTAAAAGACATTTTATTTTTAGTTAAATTTATTACTCACTAATTCGTCTTTTTGTTGAGAACTTGAAGGCCAAGTGGTGGAAATTGGTCCGTAATTAATTTCAATTATTATATTGAACATTATTAAGGTTTTAATATTTTGTATAATTATAGATTTCCACAAGGCTACGCTGTTAATTTGCCTAATTTTTTCCAAAAAATTATATGAAATTAAAAAAAGACAATTCCAAGAATTTACTGACTTAAAAAAATAGTTTATCTATTGAAACATTCGACAAAAATAGAGCAAACATTGAAGTTCAATGGAGAGCTCTATTTTTGTGTATGTCTATGACATACATATTTCGATAATGAAATTAATGATACAAAGCTTCTCCGTAGTATTTGTTATGTTTTGTTTTTTATTAATTTAATGTACTCGTATGTTATTTATATACTTTTATGTGAGTAGTTGAATACTCCTCCGTCCACGCATTATACTTAAAAGATTTTTTCACGTGTTTATATATAGTTTACATAATTAACGATGGGTTGAATATGATTAAATATATTGTGATATATTATTATTACCCATGTCAAATAAAAGTCAAGCAATAAATGGCAAGGTTATCGTAAAGTAAAACTGAAACCCAAATATATAATGTCTTTGCCTTTTTCTGGTCATCTCTTTCATCCTTCCTATCCATTGAATCGCCGATGTGAGATTAAGCGATTTATCACTCTAGTTCTAAGTATGCCATAGTGCGAAATTTTATTATATGGGCCGTACAAAGTGCACGAAATAAATTTTGTATTAGCTGAATCGCCCTTTTGAATAAGTGAATCCACAGTACCCTCATATTTCATACGATGTACTAGCAAAGGAGTTTTCCGATTGGGTTTTCCGTGTACGAAATAACCGTCATTCTATCAGATTCCATATTTTCGCCGGGTTTAATATCTAAATGGTTAAAAAATAACACTCTTACGGTACGACAAGGATTTCTAAATTATTGGTATTCTTAATCTATAACGGAGCTTTTATGGGCTGGGCAGTGAGTGTTGAGAAAGGTTTTTATACGATATTAAAATTTGATTATTATTTGTATCATACTAGCTGGACTACTACACTTATTGATTTTCGGCAGACCAAAATAAGAAAATTGTTTGCTTTAATATGTCTGTCCAGAAAACAGTCCTGATGTAAGGCTTCGGGCATTTAACACCCTACTAGCAAAAAAGTTTAACTTTTACGTTTAAGGCTTTTTTTGACGCTGGGAAATGCTTTTACGTACGCTGGATAGAGTGTAAAGCTCCATCCAGGAGTGTGGGACTCACTGTAACCAGAATACCCACTAAAACCCACCGGAACTCTCTTCATCCATATGGTGGACGCCAGCTGTTCGCTAACACATTCATCTCTGGCGCCCTAAATGCGTTCGACTCAAGGGTTCAAAAGAGGGGAAGCAGGCGCTCAAAATTGCGCCGTCTTATACCTCCCCTTCTCCGGCGGGAGGGCGGAGCATCGACCGCTCTGTCTCTTTGACTCTCTAATGCCTCCTCTTGCAAAATAACGGCCTCACAGAAGGAGGCAACTGCCCTCTAGCCTTTACATTCCCAAAGGACCTCTCTATCTTAGAGGTATGCCATCAACAGCTTTCCAAGATACATAGGCACTTTATGACAGCGTAACGCCTCCAATAGCGTTTCATGAGGGTGACTATTGAAGACGTTCGCTACATCTAAAGAGACCGCCAGGATAACATCCCCCTTTTATACCGTATCAGTGGACATTAATAGGCTGGTACTTACCTTTTCTTATCAGTAATTAAAAACATAAATATTCTTACGCATTTTCAAAACAATGGTCACTTTGACATAACAAACAGAATCATCAATATAATTTATTTGCATACATTACTAAATTTATTTTTATTACGTTAATCAGAAATATAAGGTCATATAAAAATCATCGTAAAACTTTCTTGTATTATATTGCTTATATTTCTCTCCATAATGCCTCGGGGGATTCCGGTTGCTCGGTGATTTATGGGTTATGCAAAGAATGAGAGGATATTTTCTACACCATAATTCAGTCTAGTTGAGATTAGAGGCCGACTATAAAGGATGATATATCAATTTATTTCGTGCGTGAATAACTACATCTTTTGTGACCTCGTTATGCTGACATATATTCGTATCGAATAATTTAGAAATGCAGGGTAATATGAATTCAACAATATTGACCATGGGCTTCCTTAAAACTTGATATATAATAATTGTGTGTATGATTATATATCTTTAGATTGTATGGAAGTCGATACTTACATAGCATCAAGCCTCATTACATGTAGGGGTATGTAGAGACCACGTTCTACCACTTGCCACTATCCTTGCTTATCCCCTTCACTTCTTTCATTCTCATTAAACTTTAAATTCAAGTTCGTCGGATTAGAGAACTCTTGACCAAACCCTTATTTAAAATGATGTGGTCCAGGAAGATTCACCTTGGTCCCATTCCAACTTTTCCATTCATTCTCTACATGCCGAAACCATCTAAGAATACTGTTCTCAATTTTAGTCACTACATCTTCTTTTATACCACAAAGTTACCTTATCAGAGTATTTCTTACTTTGTCACTCAGTTTCAATCCACTCATATTTCATAACGTTCTCACCTCTACCGCATTTATTTAACTTTTATGCTTCTCGTGTTATACCCTACTTACACTATACATAAGTGTTGCCACCAGTACTCCCTCATGCACACAAGTCTGGCCCTTTGAGACACAATCTGGCTATTCACAAAGGCGTAAATAGATATATCTTTAGCATATTCATATAACAGCACCTACGTGTGTTATCAAATACTTTCACTTTATAGAGTTCCTAGAAAAGATCCCCCAAAAGGGATAAAGGGTCCATGTATACAATTTTTTTTGATGCATAATCAAAATAAACAAATAAAAATAATATCGTAAGTTGTTAGGTATTTTACAAACCAGTCAGAACGTTTATGTTTTTATTTTAATTTAAAGACAAACACGTGAACTTGCTCGCATGAATACTAAAAAGTATTCGAAACGTCGATAGATAACTCGTAAAATACGATTTTTTTTATTAATTAAAAATTACAACGAATTGCGGAAACTAAGAAAATATAACCAACTAACCATCTTCAAAAATCCATCTTAATTGGTATCATGACATCCATTGGGTGAGTAAAATTGATACACAATTTGTATAGCAGATTTTATTTACATACTTATATACTGCTTCCGACACAGTCCCCGTTTCTGTGGGATATTGGCGATCGAATTTTAACTTAATAAGTTGCGAACCTTTTTTTATTACCGACAGAGCAGGTAATTGAGCCCTTATAGGTTCTACACAACATCGTATTGGAAAGAATTTTTTTTCGCTCCGCACGTATTTTAGGGTGGTAGCTTCTCACCACTCCAGTTTCTGACAAATTTGAAAATACCATTTCATAACTTTGCTCTAAATGGAATCGAACCTAGGTCCTCTGCTTGCAAAGCGAATAGTTTTTTTGGACTAATACAAAAAATTCAACAAAAACTGTCCAATGTTTACAGATAGATATAAAAGACCTATATATAAATATTTTTACTTTTCTGAACCCGTTTTATTTCTAAACTTTTATTAAGAAAAACATTTTATGAATTTCTCGCTGTATTAATTGTTGTGACATTACATTGGTCTTAGAGAAACTGTCTAAGCAACTGGCAACAGATGAGAAATAGCAACTTTTCTATTAAGTTGGATGAAGATATAAGGAAGATAAATCGATGGCTAAGACAATGATATAATGAACTATGTCTCTGCTTACAAGTAAGAACGATTACACAGACAATTATAAAGTATATAATTTTATTAATTTTGTTTTGCCAATATTACGATATAATTATTTATAAATACATGCTGGCGGCCTTGTTTGCACAATGGTGCGAGTACTAGCTAGGCAAATCTTGAAATTGCATTTACTAATTTTTTTGAGTCTTGATTGGTTGGCGGCTTCGGCCGTGGCCGACCAAGCAAAACTTTAGCGTTATGATGCTGTGTAGAAACCATAAAAAGGTCGATTATCTCTTTCCAGGTTATTGCGCTTTCATCTTAGACTGTATCATCACTTACCATCAGGTTAGATAAAATGAAGCATTAAACCTGCCAGTAATAAAACAAAAACTATGCAACAGTAGATATACAAACGAAGTTACAAACTATACGAGCTAATAATCGGCACTAGGGCAAAAAGGAAAGCAAGTTTTATTTAACAGTGTTATATGACTTCGCGGATATGATTGTAACTAGCCACGACAAATGACTCGTTTCTAACTAATCTTAGTTAAATATAAATTTGTAAAAAAACTAAAAACACGTAGAAACTATTGATCGATATTGAAACATGCAAAGTATCCGACTTGTGGTAGAAGAACACTAACTGTTCCACATATCCATAGTTATAAAAACAATCAAAAATTTGCATAGCCAGGAATCGAATCCATTTATATTGAAGTAAAGTAACTAATAATACACATAATGTACGCCAATGTCGGTGTAAGAATGGTTCTTTAATATAGTACTACAAGTATATTTAGTGAAGGTCTCTTAAAAGAGGTCGATTAGCAGCCAGCTACTGAGAAAGTGGGTTGCAAAAACTAAAATATGTATTTTCCCTACGACAGACAAACAAAAATGAAAGTGAAATAGGTGCAGCTAATTAAAAAGTTTGAAAATAACTATACAAAACAAGCACAGCACTTGTGGTCAGTGCAGTTTCGTTCAAGACTCAACTTCGATATAGCTTTAAAATAGTTTATAAAATATATGAAGGACGTAAAAGATATTTTTTACTAAGCAATCAATCAAATAAATCAATATTAAATATTATTATTGGTGACAAAGGTTGTGTTTATTTGTAAATGAATAAATTTAAAAAATACTGTATCGTTTCCTTTATGAAAAATTTTAACATCTTCCGAAAGAAAATATACCTACCTAAAGGCCTGCCAAGCTGGAATTGAGTAGCGTGGTGGGTCTGTTCTAAAAACCTTCTCTGCTATGAGAGAGGAGGTTGTGCCCAGTAGTGGTACGGTAATGGGCTGCTGCTTACCTTACCTAAAGACCTCTTAATTTATTTGAAAATAAGAAGAAGTAGAAGTGATTTTAACAAAAAAAAATGTAAAAGGCTGTCCAGATAATTAATCAGAAAGCTATTAGCTAAGAGATTAATTTTATGTAATAAATTTAAGATACATTAACGAAATTGCTAGAAATCTCCGCGGAGATAAGTTTCAGAACCAATATAGCTCTTATAAATATAGGTAGAATAACGTTATGCCTATTTCGTTTTCCGTACCCCCTCACTGATATTATCTCGTATTTTAATAAAGAAATATTCAAAACGTTCGGAAAAACGTAGCTGAATTTCACGCTAAAAGCCTCCGTTAAATTTTATATGGATCTCTTAAGCGTTGCATATTTTATGCCATGGCACCTATAAAGATATGTGTTAAGCGAATTACAACTGTATTTTATAATAAATAAAGCATATGGTTGATGTATAGTTCGATTTCGAAAGTGAAAACGCGCGAGTAACAAGATCGATGAAATTGTGACGTTAGTTTTTAAACTATTCAAACATACTTAACATTATTGATATTCGTTCTTATTTCAGATATCTACTAAAATTCTTGTACTGATCGGTTTATTATTGACGAGCATTGCTATAAGGTTTTTCTACAAAAGTAGAAAGAAGCCATCATAATTATTTTGTAATCCTGTAGTTTAGTTAGAAATGAAGACAATGACAAATCTTTTATAAATTTTTATTCGGTTCCAGGATAGGTTTTATTTGAATTAAAAATTTTTTTTATTGCATTACCTTCAAGTTTTTGTTGACGAAATTGCACGAGTGAATAAGTAATAACATATCACCTTTGTACTTTTATAATGACACTGGTCAAGGTAATATAAGCTTTGCAACTATACATAATAGAATAGAAGAGAAAATACATTCTATCATGGTTTTCTTTATATATAAGGATACTAGCTGTTTCCAGAGGTGTCTCCAATTGCCTAGAAATATGGAATTGCTTATCTATATATATAAAAGAGATAACCAGGTATCTATTGACTCATCACGATATTTCTGGAACCATAAGGCGTAAACACTTGAAATTTGGTAGGAATATTCCTTTTGCCTAGTGGAGGTTAGCTAAGGACTGATTTTTACAAAATTCCGCTCGAAAGGGGGTTGCGGGGGTTTTAATTAAAATTCAAATTTACACATTAAAAAAAATTCAAACTTCACATTGACAAATTATATCTTTTATGGTATGTAAATCTTGGTCAGAATTTATTTTAACATAATAGAAACTATCAAAAGGAATTTTTCAAAAAGCAGTGCGGGAGTGGAAAAATTTGAATACACAGCAAATAACCCATTGAATTAATTATACGTATGTTTCTTATTTTTAAATCAATTTGCCTAAATTAATGAAAATGCTACACATAAAACATTCCGCGCAGACGAAGTCACGGGTTCAGCTAGTATTATATATATGGCAATACAAAAGTTATCATGTCCTTAGCTGATTTAAACATTTGACAAATTTTCAACCGCCAATCCTACAAAATTAACCATATTTCCAATAGTGTTATTGTTCTATCCAAGCAAAGCTGTCTTTCATAAAACTGTTTTTAAAATCTACAATTTGTCGTAATGCTTTCAAGAGATAATACGATTGGAACCTGAATTAATTTATAATGATGGCAGATTATTGGAATAATAATCCAATTCTCTATAACATACAATACGAGAGCTTAATTTGTCTATATTATTATATTAAACATGAAATATGGAATGCTCTATTCACATCGTGTATAATGAACCCCTTGTAGTAAAAATCATAAGCATAATTTAAATTGTATATATGTCGCAGACATTGTAATAGGTATGTCTACGTAATAGATATTAAAGAAGCGTATCATAATTTTTAATATACGAATTATCCTTACAGACTTTCTTAATTATTTCAAATATCTGGTTAATATTATATTTAGATTAATATAAGGCAAATTTTATATACTAAATTTAAAATTATTAAAACTGTAATGGAAATTTTGTATGACGGAATAAAGGTATATTTTTCCAAGCCACGACTGAAGCCTCTCACCAGAACAAATATCAAATCAAATCAAATCCTCTATCAATACTACTCACTTTACTTTTAATAACCATGATTTTTGTATATTATATGAAAATGTACATAACTTACAAAAAAAACTTTTAAAATGTCATTTTCCCAAGCAAGTTTACTCGCACCTAAGAACTCAAGCAAAATAATCTCTACTTCGAGGCTCTGACAGGTGTGTGTGGAAAATCCATTTACATGTATTTAAATTGCTAATAATGAAATCAGCATTGTATATTTGAATGGGAAAAATAGCACGCGAAATATGAAATCCTATTTTTGCATGCGTCATATTTATTCTAAAAGTTTTAGCGTTGGTTTTATTGAATATTTACCACTCGTGTATTAATTTTGTTAACGCATTCGTTGTATGTAAATTGAGTGTTTGTTGAACTTGATTTCTGTCAACAGTTGTTACTACAAAATTTTACAAATTGTGATATTTAATGTTATTTTTAAATCTGTACGAACAAAATAGATTACCTGTTTGTTATTTTAAATTATAAGCTTTTCTGTCTGTCTGTTTATCCCGGGTAATATCTAAAAAATATGAATCTATTTTTGATCAGGTAACACCAAGAACAAAAGCTAGTATAATATAAAATTGGTATATCTGAAAACTATTAATAAGATATAAGTGTATATCTTGGAACTCCTCATTGATCTAGTGGTTAGCATGTTCGGCCACAGACATGAGGTCCTGGGTTAGAGTCCCGGGTCGGGCCAATTCAAAATGGGCATAGAGATTTCTATTATGATTTTCTCAATAGTTCTCAAGAGTTGGCTGAGTGATCCACCACTGTACCTGAATGAAATCATTAAGCCGTCGGTCCTGCGCTTGATCTCTCTCCGGTCGTGTCGAATTCCCGTCACATCGGACTATGAGAGTGAAGAAATGGAGTACTACTTGTTTACTGCCAACCCGCAGTGGAGCAGCGTGGTAGGTCTATGCTCTAATATAGTATGCTATTGCTATATGCTAGAGCTCTTGTATGAGTGAGAAGACCTTTGCCCAGCAGTGGGACGTTAATAGGCTGCTACTTTACTTTACTTTTTGTATATCCTGGAGAAACAGCACCTAAGAAATCTTTTTTTTCTCCTAGCTCCTAAGAAACCTACACCATACAAAATGTAAAAATATATTATGTAGTGACATGGTTTTACATTTTAAATAATAAAAGTGAATGAAATAGAAGGGAGATATTAAAGCCTACAGTATAGGATTAAAAAGTTAAAAGTTTATATTATTAGAAATTCTTTACAATTTTTTTTATAATAAACCATCCTGAGTGTAATTTGGAAAAACTGTTATCAATGTTGACATTAATTAGAAATCACCACATGAAGTATTGTTTTCAACAAAACTCTACAAGTAATACAAGGTTCTAAAATATGAAACGGTATTTTCTGGAAATATATAGAAAAGTTAATTTCTTGACAGAATGAAGCTAGTTGAGCGAATAACAGTTTGACACTCCTTGACATCATTGAAAGGACTTTACGAGTTCCGCATATTCCAAAGGTTCAACCAAGTCACGTACAAGCACTTTGGCTTGATCTGATAGATTCAACTCAATTTACAAAGGCTAATGAACTTCCATTACTCGAATAAGCTTCGAATGTATAATTTAGTGGGAGAGAATGATAATTGTTGAATTATCTAGTAAGCTGCGTATACGTCATAATACGTGTAAGCAAGTAACATTATTTACATATCCCCAGTTAAAAGGCTTGTAATTCATACATAAAACACTTAATAAAGGGAAATAAAAATATTTCCTTAAAAGTAACAAGTTTTGCAAATGCATTGTTTTAATCGATGTATTCGACATTTTATATATTACTAGCTGAACACGCGACTTCCTCGAATGACTGTTGAGTAACATTTCATTAATTATTTTGTTTTACCAATAAGAAACATACGTATAACACCCCAGCAGCCCCCTGCAGCCCCCTGCAGCCCCCTGCAGCCCCCTGCAACAGCAGTGGAATTTCGTAAAATCCGTTCTTAGCTGACCTCTACTCGGCAAAAGGAAAATTCCTACAAAATTTCAAGCCTTATGCTTCCAGAGATATCGTGATGAGTCAATAGATACCTGGATATCTGTTATATATATACAAGCTGAACCCGCCGTTTTTTGCATTTTCATTAATTTAGGCAAATTGCTTTACAAATTAAAAACACGTATAAATACTTCAATGACTTATTTGCTGTGTGTTACTGCAAAGAGCTTATACTCCTTTTTCAGGTTCTGTATACGCTGTACCAAATTTCAATGAATTTCATTGAATTCGGTTTTAGCTGACTTCCACTCGGCAAAGGGAATGTTCCTACCAAATTTCAAGTCTCTACGACTTATGTGATGAGTCAATAGTTAACACCCCCGCAACGCCCCTTGCGGGTGGAATTTCGTAAAATCCGATCTTAGCTGACCTCTACTCGTCAAAAGGAATATGCCTACCAAAAGAGATATCATGATGAGTCAATAGATACCTGGATATCTCTTTTAAATATATATATAATATTTACATATAGATAAAAAACCCTAAGAGCTAATATGGATAATCTATGTAAGAATCAAATGACATTTTAGAAAGAAGTTATAGAAAACAAAATAAAACAATCATAATAGTCCTAAAACATCTTAAACTCGCTATATAGAAAGAAAGCTTTAAACCTTGTATGTGATTTGTAAATAGATTGAGTTGCGTTATTTTTGGTAATGCAATTAATAAATAATATGATTTAATAAATGAACTTACTTTATTGAATTAATAAAACTATATTAATGGCATATCATTCACTACAAGTCTACAATATTAGACCTTCTTCTGCGAGATCGAAGAGTCGCTAAAGGCCGTCGACGAGTGATAGAGAAAGTAAGCAGTGGATAATTATGTGGTATATGTTTGCGTACCTGTTCCGCCTCTGTGAATCTGTAGCCGGATTCATCCAGGACACCAGGAAGAAATGCCAAAGTATATCCTTTAATATCGCACTTGATAATGAAGAGGGTTTCCCTGAGTTTTTGTGGGTATTAAGAAGCCTTCAACCTCGCCGAGTCTTAATCTCCTCACCCACAGGTCAGGTGTTTTGCGTAACATTTCCTAACAATACAAATCTACTTTGTGGAGTAAGTGTACTGTAACCCAGGGGTTGTCAACCTGCCGCCCGCGGATGGCTAGTTGGCTACCCCTGATCTATTAAATAGCGACACATAATAAATTCACTCTGATGTAAGTCTACATTCAGTCAGGGGTCGGCCACCTGCAGCCTGCGGACCGCTAGTTGGCTACCCCTGATCTAATAAACAACAACACAGAATTACAGGCGACCATCCCTAGAAGACGGGAGTGGGAATGCTACGAAGCATGCCACAAAAAGGAGACCGATAAAATACCATCGTATTTATACTTCTGTCTCATTCCTTTCTGGCTTCATCCTACGCATTTTTGTATTCTTATCTCTCACCTGTCATTTTTTTCCGTTGCATCCGGTTTGAAATCACGATTCTAAAGAAGTTTCACTTCAAAAACTACAACTTTAGAAAAATGGATTTGAACGTGAGTGGATGAATAAAAAAATATTTTATTACCGATTAAAATTTTGAACAGGATACGTAATATGAAAGTGAAACATAGGTAAGAATTGAATACGCTTAACTATTTAGGCATTTCGCTGAAGTATGTGAAAGTTCTGATGATTGAGTTATATACGTAATGTCAGTAGTGCTTTGAATGCTATTTATATAATATTTAAAAAGTCCAACGTTTTAAATAAAAAAAATGTATCTTTTAGATCTCAAATGACAAAAACATTTAGAAACAAATTGTCAAAGACCATTGGAAACGAAAGTTAATTTCACGGAACAGAGAGACTTCTCCAGAACTCATTTCACTTGAAAAATTCTAGAGACGATTTCATTAATCACTGGCAGCAAAGAAACTTGACAGATATTAAAATATTTAAAACTATATTATAGTTTAAAACTGAAACTATTCCTAAAATTTTACACATGGATCACTACCAGATACCAGACCAGAGAACTGCCTCATTGGTCTAGTGGTTAGTATGTTCGACTACAGACATGAGGTCCTGGGTTCGAGTCCCGGGTTGGGCCAATTCAAATATCAATATTGAGTTTTCTATTAAGATTTTCTCAATATTTGCCCGAAGTTGGGAAGTTGGCGGTGTAATCCACCCCCGTGCCTCGGAGAGCACGTTAAGCCGTCGGTTCTGCGCCTGATCACTCTCCAGTCGTGTCGGATTACCGTCACATCGGACTACGAGAGTGAAGGAATAGAGAGTGCACTTGTGTACTATGCCTGCCAATCCGCAGTGGAGCAGCGTGGTGGGTCTATGCTCTAAAAACCCTCTCTCATATGAGTGAGGAGGCCTGTGCCCAGCAGTGGGACGTCAACGGGCTGCTACTTATTTACTACTTACACTACCAGATTAAGAATAAAGATATTCAACGTAAGCATGAGATTATTTCATAAATGGAGTTAATTATTTCAGTGTCTAAACTAATATTATAAAGAGGAATCATTTGTGTTCTTATGTTCTATACAAGTCTGTATGCTTATAACGTTTTCACACAAAAACTACTAGACCAATGTAAAAAATATTTTTACCATTAGTAAGCTGCATTTTCACTGAGCGACATAGGCTATTGTTACAAAAATAGGGATCACTAATAAAAATGCATTAATACAACCCAAAGTGTGAAAATTGGCCTCAAAAATCTTACATCGCGTGTGCTGCGGATAATATTGATGATAGTACAAAATAATGTTCTGTAGTATCATAGAACGTATATTTACAAAGTAAGCCTACGATACAATAAGTTTAACTACTTTAGTAATGCCACTATAATTACTTTTTAAAACATTATAACCGACAATAATGAAACCATATCATTCATTCACACCACCGTTTTAATCATTGTCCTTTTAAATGGCATTGCATTCAAAAGAAATAACGAATTAAAAAATGTCAATCTAATGTATCCCGAATCGAAGTCCAGAGTGCCAAATGTCGTGTACATAAAAATTCTGAGACAATAAAGTATTACAAAAAAATCTCTTCTCTAATATTATAGAAGAAAGTTTTTTCATGTTCAATTATTGTCTTTATTTTTAACAATTTATTATAATCAAGCTAAAAGTACTCGACCGATTTAAAAAAATATTTCCATACCTGTAGTAATTTTTAAATTAACTAATGTCGGATATTCTACGTACAAGATGTTACGAATTTAAAAATGTATTTGTTACATATATATTCGTTGGAAAGTAAAATCTGTATTGATTAGATTACGAAATTAAGTGTGTGTCTAAAAATCTGAGAGGAAGTATTATATTGCTAGTAATAAATAAATCTTAGGATTTAAGATACATATTATTTGTAGAGAAACCAATTAAATTAAATATCCATCATTATTACATTAGTACTATATATGTTAGCAACGTTTATAATTTTTTAAATTACTTTTGAGTTTTTATATATTTATTGATAGTCCGTATACAGGACCAAAGCACAGATCCAACTGCAGCGTGAAGGGTGACAGGGAGATGTTATCTCCCCGAAGCTCTTTACTGCGGTGTTGGAAGACCTCTACAAGATCATGGAGTGGAACGAACTGGGCATCAATATCAATACGAGTATATCACTTATCTACGGTTTTCCGACGACGTGGTCATTAGGGCAGAGATTCTGGAAGACCTTAATGTAATGCTCGACGACCTCAGTAGAGCTTCTCGACAAGTGGGCCTAAAAATGAACATGGATAAGACGAAAGTTATGTCCAATATCCACGTTCCGCTCCTCCCAGTTCTCTCGCCCAACTCGTTGAGAACTCGGCACTCGAAATTGTTGACGAGTACACATACCTGGGATACATAGTCCGGCTAGGTAGGTCCAATTTCGAGAAAGACGTCAACCGGCGAATCCAAATTGGTTGGGCAGCGTTCGGGAAATTCCAGAAGACGTTTTCGTTCAATATCCCTCAGTGCCTGAACACTAAAGTCTTCGAACAGTGCATGTTGTCAGTGCTTACCTAAGGATCGGAAACAAAGTCGCTGACTCACTCAGCGTGCGATGGAGAAGGCTATGCTCGGAGTTTCTCTGCGCGAACAAATCAGAAATGAGGAGATCCGTAGCAGAACCACAGTCACCGACATAGCCCTACGAATTGCGCACCTGAAGTGGCAATGGGCGGGGCACGTAGTCCGACGAACCGACGGACGTTGGGCCCGAAGGTGCTGGAATGGCGACCCCGCACCCGACGACGCAGTGTAGAAATACCACCCACAAGGTGGACCGACGATATTAGGAAGGTCGCCGATAGCCGATGGAACCAGGTGGCGCAAGATCGGGCCTTGGACACCATTGGTCACACACCGTGGTTGAAGCGAGGACGACGACGTTATATTTATTTATTTTTGTACATAGTAATAGAATAAGTTTTCATAGTATTCATATTTAAGACTTTTATAATATTAATAAATCCGTGTGCCTCCGATGGTAGTTTTTAATTACTTTTAGTTTATTTCAAGTCTTTATATATTGCGTTTCATTCTTCTGCGTGTCTCTCTACTTGAATTATCTTTGAGAGCTGGACCTTTTCTAAAAATTTTGAAGTGAAACTTCTTTAGGCGCATGAGGGTAAATTTTTTACGAATGAAACGCATGATTAGCGACACGAAAACGTGCAGCGTTTTTTGTGAAGCCAATTGAATGTTAGGTAGTTTCAATATTTACAAATAGCAAGTGACATTTTAATTTGCCCCTCGTCATTTAATAATTTTATATATTATTTTTCTTAAAACATAACATAGAAATATTTCATAAATTTTCTTTTCTAAATTTTAATTTTTAAAATAAAATTTAATTAATAATTTCTAATATAGACAAAAAACACGTGGCAGTTGTATTTACAATTCGTCATTTAAGATTTTTATAAATTATTTATATATTAATTTTGGCCACTTTTAATATTTCCTTTTTATCTCCCTCTAAGCCTCGGAAATCTAAAGTTTTAGGTTTGAATAAATATAAATAAGACTTAAAAATTAGTTTGCCATAAAAGTTTAACTTCTGACAGATGTACTTTGTACGCACGGACTTTTTTTTTGTTTGTGTTCAGGTAGAGCTAAGTGTGGTTAAGAACGTCGATTTAATCTTATAAGTGACTGATTTCCCCTATTAGGGATTACAATCTACGGGAGAACACTAATGGGCACAGTTAGTAAATATTTTAAAATTATTAACAAGCGATCAAGACAATCTATTAACATGTAAATTATCTTTCCGAAATGAACCTAGATTTTACTGCCATAGAATAATTAGGCTTGGATTTTTCAACCTACATCGATAGAGTATTTGGTATTCAAGCGGTTCGCGCTCAAGATTGGTTTTGAAGAAATTAAATTAAAGACAATTTCATTTCATAAATATTAAAAGGCGACGACGTAAAAAATATCAAAGCCGCTTAATGAAATCTCAAAGTATAATGCAAATGGAAACTTTGAATTATTTGCTTTATTAAATAATGAGAACGATGGAAAGGATGCGAAAAAGTCAGCGGTTATTATTAACATATTTCCACAGTTAGGGAAAGAGACGGCGAGGATGAATAATTAACAGTTAGCTAGCCGCAGGCGACGTAGGAAAACTTAATTACTTTTCTCAAATCGTACAATTGAATAATTCAAATATCAGACATTGTAATGTCGGGTTGTAATTAGAGAATTGGAAGCAAAAATTCTATTTCATTCACTATTATTGCACACTTTTTCTACGATACAGAACAAAAACTATCTGCACCTTGTGGTTGCACTCCATTAGCTCCCGATCGCGTTGGACTCTGAGGAAATACGTACTTAGTGACCATCTACATTGCAAAAAATATCTCTTGGGTAAGTTTTACTTTAATCGCGAACAATTGCAAAATATTCGTAACGAGTGTGTGACTTTAATAGTCTAAAATATCTTCGTTTTATTCTAATGACACCGGTTTAAGGCACATTGGTTGGATGGTTTCAATGTCTATAAAGGACGAGGTGTTTGAAACATCATTTGTGTTATATATATATTTATAGATCGATAGAAATATTTTACATTAATAAAATAATATTTTGATGAGCGCTTAATTAATCTTTTGAATGTGTGAAATGGAATTTTTACGTCACGGATTTGAAGTCACAAGTCAAAATTTTGTACATAAAATTATATTATGAGGAAGTATAATGAATTATAATATTACATTTTATTATTATTAACAAATGACAAACATAATGAATAGAACAAATAGACGACCTTAGCTTTTATCAAAGATTTCTACCAGGCAGGGTTAGAGATATTATATGAGGTAACAAGGGCGGGTTCTGTCCATTAATATATATTATAAATAAATATATACAAATAATAATAATATACTAAACGTAATAAAACAGAACAAAATGATCCCAGTAACCACTTTTCTTTTTAAATAACTCCTGTCGCCAAATGTTGTCCGGAATAGAGAAATAACAATAATTATTCTAAATCTGCTTTTTTTGTGTATGCATGTGTGTAATAAAGTTAAATAAATAAATAAAACAGATGTCAACGTTAAGAACATTGAAGGTAATGATTATTTTTTTCCCTGAATATATCCAACGATTTAAGTTCTTTTATTTTTTTTTATTGCTGACAGATTAGCACTTGACTGTGATCTCCCTGATGCCAAGTAATGATACAGTCTAAGATGGAAGCGCGCTAATCTGTTAGAGGCAATATACCCCTTATGGTTTCTACACCGCATCGTACCGGAACACAAATCTCTTTGTTTGGCGGTACGTTTTTGCTGGTAGGGTGGTAACTAGCCACGGCCGAAGCCTCCCACCAGTCCAGACTCAGAAAAATTAGATAAAACAATTTCCTAAATTCGATCTACCGGGGATCGAACCTGGGACCTCCGCTAGCAAAGCGAATACTCGCACCACTGCGCCAGCGTGGCCGTCAAAATCACATACCATCAGTTGATTATCGTCAAGCAGCAGGTTAACTATTAACAATAAAAAAATGGTTTAAGTTTCCAAAATATACCACAATGAGCAATTTTATTATATGGACTGTATAAATAGCACGAAATAAATTTTGTGCCTGCTGAATTCGACGAATCTGTACAAAAATCTCCATTTTCATTTAAATATGTATTCAATTCGAATGGCTATAAAATTGTGACTAAAATCTCCACCCTTTGACGACGTGAGGATAAGCCGTTGAATTTTAGACATGTGTTTATACCGAAGCTACGCTTTCCTGGTTTACTCGACGACAAAGTGCACTCAGGTTGAGTCCCGTGTGCACTCACTGGAAATTCGAATGCGCTGATGTTATTGATCTTAGGTTCTACTGTCTTACTGTGTGCTACTTTAAAGTAAATCTCTTTTCAATATATCTAAATGTAAGCTTTTAACTAATATATTGTACTAGCTGTTCCCCATAGTATCGATCTTGTAGTTTCCGACGCAGTCGGAATATGAGGAAATCTTAATCTTGCAACCATCTCCATTGCAGAAAAATTCACTTTTCTAAAGTCAATAGCGGGTAAAATAGCTTTAAAAACCTCGTGAGGTATGAGTGAGTGAGTATATAGTCATCTAAACCTGTCTTCACATTGTTGACTTTCTAAAGAAACTGATTTGGTTATATCGGTTGGATAATTTTGGAAATAACGTGTTCAGTGAGTGAGTGAGTACGTTAATAAGTTTAATTTAATACAATTATCTTTTGATTAGTGCCTTTCTAATAAAATCAGCTTGGAGAATATTTGTTGAATAGTCTATAAGTAGAATCTATTTTGTGATCGATATAGATAAAAGGTAAGTTGCGGCCTGTTAACGTCCCACTTGCTGGGCACAGACCTCATCGTTAGTTGAAGAAAGGGTTTATAGAATACAGAGCCAGGTGGTTTCATTGCAACAGACTACACATACTTCAGAATTTCTCCCGAGATATGCAGTTTTTATCAAGATAAAAAGAGAAAACTTGGGAATGAATGATTTCGTACTTTTTTTATTTTTATTTTATTTTAGCTTTATTTTGGAAACAAACAGTACATTTTATACACAACAATAATAAAATATATGATAATACCTTACAACCAAAACAGTTTCCTATAATACAAATTTCTTATAATTACATGAAAAAGAGAAAAGTGAGTGCAGACAAAGCAAAACATACTATTTAACCTACTATGTAATCTACTTCAAAATATTAATCTTTATGAAGTAGACTATTATTGATATTTAGTTTGAATTTTGTGAGAGAGAGATGAAATGGGTCAAATTCAGAGAATAACCTGTTGTACTGTTTACAGCTCCTTCTTATGAATAATAGATTAGAAAACTAAATATTCCACGGAGTCAATTGTATATTCTTTACTGGCATATAGTCTAAAATTGAGATATTTATACGATTAAATATAAGCTGAAGTTTACCTTTTTAATGTTTCACTACACGATTCCTTAAAATGTAAAAGTCTCTCTCGATTCATTGATTTTGCAAATAATCATTGAACATACTTTGTGAATACTCATCTATAATTAGGGTTTGCTCGTCGTGGATTCACCATAAAGCGATACACGCGATGGAGCGTGTGATCCCTTGCGCTAAGTTAAACCGAACCCGTCTAAACGAGCTAACTTGCACATCTATCCTGCTTGCGAATGGCTACATATACCTATGGCTGCAAGCCAGTAAATACATGACTATGTATTGCTTGAGGTCCTTTTATTAAATACAAGCCGACTATTCCGCATTTCAGTTCTTAAAACCCTATATTCTATATGTGTACACGCCAGTTTCCAGCACTGGGACGTCAATAGGCTGTTATTATTTATTACTAACTTATACTTATACTCTACTTACATTTTTTTGCCTATGGTCATTTGTTATAATAAGCTTTCGCCTGTTGTGTTTATTTATCTTTGGCTGCCTCGCTGGCTCAATGTTGTGAGTATTAGCAAAAGGCCTAGGCCCACGATTTCTGTAGGGTAAATTTAGAAAATCGCAGTTGATTTGAGTCAGGACTAGTGAAGGGCTACAACCATGTCTAGTTTCCGCCTTAATTGTAAATACATACCGCCAAGCAAATAATTTGTATTCCAGGACGAGTGAAATATTGTGTACAAACCAACGTTGCCGCACCTCCATTTAAGATTATATCATCACTTATTATCAGGTGGGATTACCACAGGTATGATATTATCACAGTTGAATTCTAACCTGTCATCAATAAAAATCATCGCTGCGATGGTAAAATAATCAAACATCACAAAGTTTGCAAAATGTTTGTTTCAGTAAAAAACAAAATAGTCTAAATTTTTTTTGTGCCAAAAACTCATATTCTTTCGGCAAAAATGACTCTGTACTACAAAAAGCCATTATCTCGTTTGTTAGTTAAAGCCCGTCGTTTATTTTTAAAATTTGCTGTCTTCTAAAATTACCTCTTCTGCATTGGGTCGCTATAATTCTGAATTCGCATTGTTATGAGTTCTATAAAAAAACATATACCTTAAGTATATGTTCCGTAATGAGTGTTTGTAATCACATTTCACATAAATGGCTGGAGGAAGTTTTAAAGAATTTTTTTGTGTACTTCAAAAGGTCTCACTGGCGCGTACGAGATCCTGGATTTAATGCCTGGTAGAGCAGATTTAGGAAATTGCATTTTCTAACTTATCTGAGTCTGGTCTGGTGGGAGGCGACAGTCGTGGCTAGTTACTACCCTAGCAGCGAAGACGTACCGCCAAGCAAAGAGATCTGTGTTCCGGTACGATAATCTGTAGAAACCAAAGAATTGAATTACCTCTTATAAGATTAGCGCATCTTAGTCTGTATAATCACTTACTATCAGGTGTTATCACAGTCAATGTCATTAATTTAAAAAAAAAACTTACTAAAACATCGAAATGTCTAACTTTCAAGTTATCCGTATACACTGTTTTTGTCAGAGATTCATTTGCATGTGGTGCTTACCTTTAAGTAGCTTTGCATTTAGAGTAAGTTATTTTTATACTCTTCTCTGTATAAAAATGTATTCAATGTAAAATAAATGCAGAGAACAGACATTGTAAGGACCTATGTTCTAGGTGGAAACCCCTGATAATGCCCTCATCCACGAAGTCTGTATAAAAGATATCCTTACATTTCTACGGGATCGGCAACTACACAAGTAAACCCTTCTGAAACGACTAATATATACCTGTTTGTATATGCGATAAGGACATGAGCGAAGTAATAAAGTAAAATATTATAAATTTATTAAGACTATTCCTATTTAAGACTATATTAACAGCAAGTGTCATCCACAAATGTAAAAAACAAAATACAGGAATCTGAGTGAATTAAAAGTATTTTATTAAAGATTATTAAGAAATAAAAATAAAATTGCTGCAAATTCTAGTAGGCTGCATAAAATTGACAATTCATTCAGAAGTAACTACATATGTTTATAAAACAAACTTCCAGAAGTTACAAAGTATGTTATTAATATATGAATTTAAATCTTTTATTAAAAGAAAACTAATTGGTAAATCGTTCTATAATTTGAAGGACTACTTAGGAGACAATAAATTATGGGAGTGAAATTGAAAAAACTTCTTGGATCGTTAAAAATACCGATGAATCCATTTTAAAAACCAAAGTTTTTAGATTTAGGAAAATGAGTTTTACGGGCTCACAGCTTCCAACTGTGTACTTTAAAAGCTTTTAAAATAAAATAAATCCGACAGGCAGCTGCAATACCGTACACAATAGCTCATTCAGCTTCCCTAATGCTGCAATTAGAACGAGGAGGAACTACTAAAGAGATTTGTCTCCGCTAATTATAGAAACTGGAATTTTCTTAGATCTTTCTTTGTCATTATTTCAATAGCGAATTTGAGTTCCTCCTTTTGCTAACGTTGTAACTGTAAAATAATTTATAAATATTTGTTTTAAAAATATTCTGCTGTCAGTTAGTTTTTTATACATTAATTTTCATACAGTTTCTCCCGATGGAATCAGTAGGGGCTGGATTTCGAAACTTCAGGATTTTCGCTACTCGTCCTTTTGGCTATCTGATGTGTTCTTATCAGCCTAATATCTAACCTTAGAATTTTAAAATGGAGGTGTCTGTTTTAATATCAATTAACCAGTTTATCACTAAATATATATGCTTGTTTAAACTGTACTTATATAAACATTTTTATCGTTCTGCTTGTTCGTATCGCCTCATTATTTGACTGGTACTTATACTAAAAAAGAAATCCGGAATTACGCGAGGAATAGTCAGTATACAAATTATTTTTCTATTAAAAAAATACTGTTGCTTAGCTTAGCAAAGTGGTAAACTACGTTTACGCTATAAATTTATTAACCACTTCGCTTTAGGTATAAAAATAGCACACAAAATTTATTTGCCAGATTATGTTGTTAAGAATATGTGCAATTAACAAACAGGAGCTGTTTCGTATAAAAAAAAGATTTGTATAGTAAAGGCAACCCAACGTATAAAGACTTTAGATATTTAATTGACAAATTAATGTGGTAATTGTATTTTTGTAGACACTTCAATAATTGTACTGAAACTTATTTAACACGATTTATTTGTGGAGAGTCTAGGAATCAGTTTGCAAATCAATTTACTTCCGAGATGCGAATAGAAAGAAATTTCTATCAGCAAATACTGAAAGCTGGTGTATAAAAATTAAGAGGTTTTAAATCAGAATACTTTTAGAATTTCTTTTTAATAATTCATTGATGCAAGGCAGTTTAGTGGTAATTTTTTCAATTTCTATTATTATTTCATGCCATCCCTGTATATATTTATAGATTTTGACCATATATATCTTTCTTTTTCCAAATATAATTAAATTATACAGTAAAATAGCCCACTGAATTGTATTTAGTAGGGGAAAGCGTATGACACTTATAGTAAATAATATGAAATTAACAATTTATTAAATTATAAGTATATTTTTTTTATATAAATATTAGATTTGTTATTTTATTATTACGCAGTCGATAATTCATAAAAATCTACTTTTCTTTGAGCGTCTACAAAGCACGCAACATATAATTTTATATTGTAATTGTATATTTTAAATTGTATTAAAATTAAGTGGCATCCAATACAAGGCCAAAAAAAATTTCAACTTGAGAGGAAAAATATGATATATAACATGCATTCAAACAAATCATAGGTATGTAGGAAGAAAGGTTCTAAAATAGGGACTAAAATTTTCAAATGAAGCAACCAAAACGAAAAATGTTGAACAGAAAATAGCTTGAACGCTTAATTAACAATTACTCGACCGCAAAACGAAAATCGATTACGGGTTCTCGGGGCCGTAACTCGAATGGTTTTTTAGGTGGAATCACTGAATAATTTATATCCTTGTATTTGCAAGGACATCCATTAGCTTGTGATAAGAAATTACTTTCGCTAGAACCATGGGCATTTTCAAGGGAGCTTAAATAAGGCAGCTGCCTCTTTGGACTCCGAAAAAATTTTACTTATTGTCGAGTTTATGTACAATAATTGAGAGATCGGGCCAATTCGAAATCGATATTGAGTTTTCTATTAAGATTTTCTCAATATTGGCCAGAAGTTGGGAAAAATTTGGCGGTGTGATCCACCCCCGGACCTCGGAGAGCACGTTAAGCCGTCGGTCCTGCGCCTGATCTCTCTCCCGTTGTGTCGAAATACCGTTACGTCGGACTATGAGAGTGAAGGAATAGAGAGTACACTTGTGTACTGTGGCTGCCATTTCGCAGTGGAGCGGCGTGTTGAGTCTATGCTCTAAAAACCCTTTCTCATATGAGTGAGGGAGGCCTGTGCCCAGGAGTGGGACGTTAATGGAATGGGTTAATGGACGTTACTTACTTACCACCTAATTGAGAGATGCAATCTTATAGAGACATCATATTATATACGTATATATTATATCTAAGATTTTACTTCTAAAATGTTATCAAAAATACGCAAATTGATTTGAATTTACTCATTTATCAAAAAACATTTAATCTTTATACACGACTGTATGACACAAATTGTTTCTACTAATGTACATAAATTTTTTTATTACATTTTATTTCGCTTTTGTTTTGCATTGTCACAGTTAAGCGTATTGATCTGTATATCCGTTATAGACTTTAAAATAATCCAAACCGTTGACCAAAATCGTTTTCTTTAGAAGTTTAATAATAGATAAATGAAGTAGAAAGTATGGTAAAAAATCATTACATTTATCACAATATTCAATTAATATATCGTCTATATAATACGTATATATATATTAACTGTCAGTGTGCCTTTGTCTATTAATCACATACATTAGGTAGGCTGTGTAATAGCGTAGAAGCTGATAATAATTGAAGATGAAAGCAATTCCAGAATCGATATACAATTAGGAGGATTATAATCGTGTTCGCTTAGAGGTACTTTCCAAGCGTTATAACGCGTTTTCAATGTACTATGTTACTAACAATGTTACATAAAACAATTATTTGTTATATATATAAGATATATCCAGGTATCTATTGACTCATCACGATATCTCTGGAACCATAAGGCGTAGAGACTTGAAATTTGGTAAGATTATTCCTTTTCCCGAGTAAAGGTTAGCTAAGAGCGGATTTTCTGAAATTTCACCCGCACGGGGGGTTGCTGGGGTGATAACTATTGACTCATCACGATATATCTGGAATCATAAGGCGTTGAGAATTTTTTTTTGTCGCTAGCAAATGCATTTACGCACCCCGACTGAAGGTCGGGAGTGTGGGACTCCGCGAGGGTACAAACTCGCAATACCCACTAAAACCCAGCGGGACCGCCATCAACCATGAGTGGAGAGTCAGAGGTTCGTAAGGCATTCCTCTCTGAACCCTCGGTTGTAGCTCACAGATATTCTACAGGGGGAGGAGTTGTACGAATCTCCGCCTCCTGTTTCCTGCACCCCTTCGTGGGGGCTGCAGTGCTTCGGCGGCATTCACCCTCTCCCTTTGCCGTGCCTCCTTAAGCGAGATGACAGTCTCGCAAAAGGAGGCAACCGCTCTCCAGGCCTGCTCACTGGTAAGTATTGCTCCTATAATACTTGCCAGTGAAAGGTATGTGCCGATCAGCGACGTCAAAATGAGTCGCTGAGGTCCCCAGGCGGGACATTCTGCGACAGCGTGGTGGGCTGTGTCTGACGAGTGACATCACACTCTTGACATCTTACTGACGGTTCACAGCCAACAGTTTGGAACAGGTATTTGCCGAAGCAACCATGACTGGTAAGAACCTGTAACAAACTGCAGGAGAGCGATCCGTGCTCTCTACCCAGCCATTTGTCAAATTGAGGACAGATCGCCCCTATTATGGCCCCGCCCGCTCCTGAGGACCCGAGATCCTCGTTTCATCTTTTGGTCAAGGCTCTGTTACCGAGAACCCTGACCCTCCTTATCTCGTCAGCGTCTGGTGATTCCCCTTTGGTTCTCGCGGCTGCTCTGCACTGGTAAGCAGCCGTGAGAACTTGCGCTCTGAACTCCCATGGGGGATCACCTGTCAGGAGTGTCGCTGCCGTCCATGAAGGCGTTGAGACTTGAAATTTGGTAGAAATATTTTTTTTTTTGCCTAAATGAATGAAAATGCTACCCAAAAAAAGAAAAAAAACATTCCAAGCACACTCCACAGCTAGTATGTTATATATTCCTGATTAAGAAAATCAGGTCTACAATACATATTGATCAGAAGAGTGGTTTGAATTTAGTGGGATTAATAAAACCTTTACCTAATCTGATGTTTAAAATTTGAGTCATATATACTACGGGGTATAGTTTTTTTTTTAATACTCTTTATTGTACCTTAATAAAATACACACATTATTAAACAGAAACTTACCAGTAATAGAATAGTGCCACGCTCGGCGTGATTAGGACATCAGATTTTAAAGTATTTATCAGTGAAACTTACTTTAACGAACGCTCTGCTGTACAGTTGTGTTTTATCGATCTGACATTCTTTATAGCGACATATAATATGCCATAGCAAGTAAAACATTTATAACTCTGGAAAGTCGTTTTTTATTGCTAACAATTTTAGCGCTTGACTGTGATCTCAGTCTAAGATGGAAGCGCGCTAATTTGGTAAGAGGCGATATACCTCATATGGTTTCTACTCAGCATCCAACCGGAACATAAATTTCTTTGCTAGGGTGGTAACTAACAACGGTCGAAGCTTCCCACCAGACTCACAGAAATTAGGACAATTATTGAGGAAAAAATTACAAAAACCGCATTGCGAAACTATCTGCACCATTGAATTGTTTATTTATACATACTCGTATTTCTTTCGCAATGTTAACGCTACCTGAGGGTTTGTTTCCCCATATTCCCACGGAATCGGGGTATAAGTGAAAACGATCACTTACCTGTTCCCCAATACTATTTGCTTCATTAATTTGAAATTTTGCATACATGTGCGTTTAACGACTAAAGGTCGGCTATATCTATATTACCACGAGGTGGAGACCTATAATAACGCCGCCGGAATTTCAAAATAACACTTTATATAAGAAACAAATCCAGATCAGTGAAAATAATGACAATTCACGGCACGTACATTCGAAAAGTTTTTGTACGTCGATAAAAATATTGACTATTTTACAAAAAAAGTGAATGCACCTCATATAACTTAAAACATATTAAAATAATTGCTGAAAATTCTAGTAGGCTACATAAAATTGCCAAGTCATACAAGGGTAACTGTATACGTGTCTGTAACAAGCTCCCAGAAGAACTTACAAAGATAATTTTAATCTTTTATTAAAAGAAAGCTAATTGAAAAATCATTCTTTAATTTGAAGGAATACTTAGAAGACAAACAAACGTGGGAGTGAATGAATTGCTCTATATTTATCTTGATATAGAATAAATTAAAAATACATATTGTAATGATAATGTCAAAAAATTTGTAAAAAGATATTTTGACTTCGACATATACATATACGATAAACAGGCTGCTTTTAATTTGTTGAAAATCAATGTTGTAAAAGATATAACCAGATCTATTTTAAAAGTATGCCAGTATTACGGATTCATGTTGTTGAGTTCGTTACTGTAGATCAAAGTGAATCTATTTAATAGTCATCTTCGATTCTCGACTAACTTAATGAACTACGTGAGCTGTCATCTCAAATTAGGAGAGATTCCCAGATTAGATTCGTTACGAGGCGTTATCCGGAATGTGGCATGTAATTATATAAATACCTTTGCTGTGTGAGTGTCTGTTTGCAAATTAATTATCTTTGTAAGGCCGTTAGATTTTTTCCATTACTTTGGCACTGAATTGTTAAAACTGCTGTTGAATAATTCTCAGTTATTGATACCATATCAGATATACAGATTTTACATTACAAAACTAATTAACAATAAAATACATGAAAAGGATGCAATGTCAATATACTCGTATACTCTTACAGGAAATTGCACTGTACCTTTTATTACAAGATATATATGTCGAAGAATAAGACAGAAGAAAGGCATTACCACAGTTGCTTAGGGTTCTCCGCCGACATCGTCAGTAATGGGATCTATACTTTAATTTCTTATACTGTAGGCGTTATGTTGGTGCAATCAAACACTTTATTAACTAACTCGGATTATAATGTTCAATCTTAATTTGAACTTGTGAACTTAATATTCCCGATATCAATTTACACAAACTCATTTACAATAATAGCTAGGGACGCGACAGTTCCAACAGTCGACTGCTACGGTCGAGCGCCACTCGAGAACCACCGAGAGACTCCCGCCGAACTGCCACTATTGACTCTGTCCCATACCCATAGATGGCGCCAGCGTTCCACAGACACCTGCACTCCGACATTTATATATCGGAGAATAAGAGAGAAGGAAGCATAAAGCATAGGGGCGTAGGGTTCTCCGCCGACATCGTCATTGATGGCATCCATAATTTAATTTCCATACTGTGGGCGTTAAGTTGGTGCAATCAAACACTATATTAATTAACTCAGATTATAATGTTCAGTTACTTAATGTTTTCGATATCAATTTACACAAATTCATTAATAATAATGGCTAGGAACGCGACAGTTTCAATAGTCAACCGCTCTGGCGGACGGTCACCCGAGAACTACCGAGAGACACGCGCCGGACTGCCACTATTGAATCTGTCCCACGCCGATAGACAAATAGCGCCAGCGCTCCACACACTACTGCACTCCGACATATATATATATGTCGGAGGGCAGATATCTGTGGAACGCTGGCGCCATCTATCGGCGTCGACAGAGTCAATGGTGGCAGTCCGGCGGGAGTCACTCGACAGTNATATGTCGGAGTCTTAAAATAATGTCGGATGTCTTAAAATAAACAGAATTACTAATTATCATTAAGGTTTACACAAGTTAATGTACAAAAAGGCGGTCTTATAGCTTCTTCCAGACAACTTTAAGGATGAGATTGTGCAGGAGTAGATATGTGGTTCATAAAGAGGTCACACATACTAATAATAAATAGAGTACCTAAATGTATAACTTTATATATAAGTAAAATATACATATATACTAGTTGACCTAGCCAACGTTGTGTTACACTATAAAAACTATTATGGCTATTAAAAAATAGGATGTACAAATTTCAAATCATTTTAAGGACTTGGGAGTCACTGTAGATCATAATAAATCAAAGAATACCCACGCCGTACAATGTTTCTACTTTTTAATCCCATCGCTACCAAAACAATCTTTGGTGATTCAGCACCCACAAAAAGGATGTCAACAACATATAATAATATTAGCAAATTCATCGATATCGATATGGGCGATAGTCTGCCAAAATTTAAAAACATATTAAAAAAATTCTTCTTCGCCCAATACTAGCTTCATCTTCCTCTGCATCCTTTCATTTTATATCACTAGTTTGTTACTTTGTAATTCTTAAATATCTAAGTTAGTTGTCGTTGTGGTTTTAGTCATAATTCTGTTTTTCATTTTATGTAATAACTTTTTTTCCTTTAGTGTAATTTTATTATATAAGCATGTTGAAGCTACCAGTAAGTAGGTTTACTTCTTGTTCTAAAACTTGTTATCTCTAAGATTTATTTGTAATTTACTTTTTTTTTAAGATGTATCCTGTTGGGGCCCCTTTTTTAAATTAATAAATAATAAATAATAAATAAAAGTTATTTATAGAAGGGTGAAAATTTACCAATGTATGTATTTTTTATCGACACACCATAGAAATAACCAAAAAGAATTGGTCAAACAATCAAAAAAAAAAGCACATTTTTGTGCTGAAGCACCCTTAACACTTACTGGTGTATCAATTTGTTATAAACCTATATTCACACCTAATGAATACATATAAAAAAATTTATCAAAATCGGTCAAGCCATTTTGGAAGATTATAAACAGTAAAACTGTGACACAACAATTTTATGTATTGGATATACTAAATTACTACTATCTTGGTGGATGAGTATTCATTAATAGAGTTATCCACCTAATATAGAGCACTTGCAATTAAATTGTAATTCAAGGCATTCTTAACTAATTTTTTTTTATTTCATAAATATGAGTTTATTCTTCAATATAAATAAGTTCTTTTTTTGCAGGTTCACAATTCGAACATGCGACTCTTTGCAAGAATGTACCTAACTATTGTACATTATTGAATTCGCACATAAAAAGGCCTTTGTTCTAATTAAGAAGTGTTTAGTTTGATCGTGGAGCTCGTGATTCCAAGCGTTAAGCCGATCCTTTCTAAACAAGCTTCCTTAAATGTCTGTCAAGCTTTCGACCCTATCTTTCGTGCACTCCCTCCTTCGTGTATTTGGCATTGAATGAGGCTGTATAGAAAGTTCTATCGTTTATTTCTCACTAGCAATACCCCGCGGTTTCACCCGCGTAGATACCGATCTCGTGGCAGTTGAAAATCTACTAAGTCGGACTATAGATTTATTTTTGATAACGTAAAAGTTTTATTTCACTTAGTTTTTAATTGCTTCCCTTCAGATTATTAAATACTCACATACTTAATCAAATCAATATACAGATTTTACTTTACAACGAATATATAACAGGTAATTTTCAGCTTGTTAAAAATAAAAACAGTGTAGGTATATTGGTGGGTATCATTAGTATCCTTGGAATATGAGCTAACTCACCAGTCGCCCAATTATAAGGGTCGCTACAATTATCTTTAGATTAACATTTTTAAATTCGTTATATCTTTTGAATTAAATATACGATTTTAATTATTTAAAAACTATGTAACAAGTATTGAAACGGTCTTTAATATGATATATTAGTGGGATAAGGATTAATGCCGAGATATGAATAATATGGTTTGATTATTGTTGGCATTTTTATTAAGTTTTATCATGTAAAAATGTTGTTATTGTGGCTTATTAACTACAAAAGTTGCACATATGGTTTCACGGAATTTTTTTGTAGATATTAATACCTTCTATAATATTGTATAACATTTTGTTGTTCTATCATAATCAATTTCTCTAGCGCATGCGATGACAGATTTTATGACACAATTTTTTTCACGCCTTGGGTTACATTAATGCATTTTTGTTAGGGATTCCTATTTTTTTTTTGAGAAAGTAATATAGCCTATTTCGCTTGATCAAAATGCAGTTTTTAATGGTGAAAAAATTTATGAAATGGATCCAGTAGTTATTATTTGAAAACGTTACAAATGGATACATACTTACATCCTTTCTGACAAATCTAAATAAGGTTAATTATAAGTTTTGTAAATTTTATTTATCGTGTTTTTTTAATTTAGAAGTTAGTTTACTTATTGTTTTCTGTAATTTAAGTTTTATTTCAATTTCACTGAAAGGTTCCACTTTTCATGAATTTAACTCAAGGTTCGAAAATCTTCATCTCATAAACTATTGATAATAGAACAAAAATATGTTCTACAATATTATTGAGCGTATTAATCTATAAAAAAAATCCACGATATCATATGTTCAACTACTGCAGTTATGCCACTATAACTACTTTCTTGCATTTGAAAGGTAATCTACACCGTTTTTATTTTTACAAAGCCAAAAATTATTGGAGCGATTTAAAAAAATATTTAATTATCTTCTTGATATCAAAATTTTTTCAATACCTGTACAGTATTTTTAAATTTGCTAATGTCGGACTAAATGATGTTACTAGTTTAAAAATGTATTAGTTAGATATATATTCATTGTAAAGTAAAATCTGTATATTGATTAGATTATGCATGTAAGTGTGGCTTTAATAATCTGAAAGGAAGTCATTAAAAATAAAGTGAAATACAACTTTAATGTCAACATAAATACATCTAATGTTCGATTTGGTAAACTTTGCACTGCCACGAGATCGGTATATCTACGCGGGTGAAACAGTGGTTTATTAATATTATTTTATATGTATGTTTAATCAACACATTATTAGTAAATTGAAAATATAGATAAAAAATTGAATAAAACGTAGCACCAATAAGCTGTACATCAAAGAAGATGGTTTCAAAGGTATTTTCAGTTCTGAAGCAAGTCATTGAGCTCGCTACGTGTGCACTTAACCTAAATAGGAAGGGCTGCTCGGTTTGGTTCCACTATAAACCGTTTCAAGCAATGGAGCGTATGACCCCTAAAATACAGATAATCCCATCTTATTTAAGTACATACACCACAACGCTTCATATTTCAAGTAAAATAGATATATATAAATATATATATTCTTTAGTAGCGGACGGCAAAGTCCCGTTATTTTGAAACTGTTACCCATTCGGAAACGTGTTCACGTGCAACAAACAGCGGTGTTAATAATTACACCTAATTTTAGTTTTGTTAGACATAGGTATCGTTATAAACTAAGCACTGTATATTCTAAAGGTAGGTTTGGCCGGAAATAGAGAAAGGATAGCGAGGCAACATGGCGACGCATCGCCACGGTGTGCATCTGACTTACTGCCCCTATAGATGTTTTACATTAAAAAATCAATACGCCATCTCACACCAACGTCTTAAACTTATTACGTAAAATGAAATCTTTCAATAATTTACGTCAACATTCAATAGGCGGTCTCGTGTAATACGGTTAAATATTCACATATATGGTTAAATTTTAATCAATATTTCATAATAACAACTGTAATAACATCGAGTCTTATCCGTTACAGAATTGAAAAAATCGACTTAAATTTGAGCAACTAAGAATATATTTTCATTTACGATAAAAAATGTAAAGAAAATATACTCTTATATAGAACAACATCATGAAATACACTCATATTGAAATATTTCTCATCATTGCTCATTTTATTTTAATTCACTAATACAATATTAATATATATATGGTCGTATTTCATTACTAACACGCCATTTAGATAAACAATCAGGAAGGATGTGGTTTCGACAATATGAGTCATAATGTGGACACAACTGCTGAATTATGAATGTATTATTAAAACTATTTTCTCTTTAATTTGGAAGTTTTTTTGGCAGACTAGCTGTTAATCGCGGTGTTACCCACGTAGTTCTCTATCCCGTGGCGAAATCCCGTGGTGGAATATCCCTGGTTTGAAATCCGTTCTTAATGTGAGTCAATGAGACGTCCTACTAATCTGTAATATTCTATATAAATCATTTTGCGACGATCGAAAGTTGTGTTTTTCTCTTATATTTCCAGATTCCGTGGGAAAATGCGTTTTTAGTTAACGACTACATTGTGTCAGCAGCAAATATGCTAAATTTCAAGTAAAATAGACTTGTAGTTTCTTATGCCATCCATGCATGTAGGTCTACTACAGCAGTTAAGACATGACCACGATCCACGTAATTGGGTCGGGGTTATCGGAAAAAGATTGAAGAAGTATTGTAGTGTATAACTTTTTTAAGGATATAAAAATGGGCAAATACTTGCACAATAGGAGTAATATGTAGTTCTCCTAAAGTTAAGTGATTAACGTCGCTCAAGTGATTACCAATACTGGCAGACAGAATCAGAGGAACTGCTAATATGTATCCAAGTAAAATTTCTTCTAATACTTAAGTCGCTCTTTCCTGCTCTTCCGACTTAAAGTTCCTTTATTCACTACAACAAATGGAACGATACAATGTTGCCTTTCGCTCTTTTATACTATAAAAGCGACTTAACTTCCAGGTTTCGCAAAACGATTTTCTAGTGAATGTACAGCTGTACTAATAAAGGGATTCTGGCAAAGACAAATTAAAAAAAAAGCTCAACAATGCAGTAGTTTTTGTTAAATTGATGTACACTGCAGAAGTATAATATTTTTTGCATTACTGACAGCTTAGAGCTTGATTGTAATCTAAACTGGTGTTGAGTGATGATGATGACAGTATAATAAAAATAAAATAAAATAATATGCAAGCGCACTAATCTGGTAAAGGGTAATTTACCTATTATGGTATCTATATGGCATTAGTACTTTGTAAAGTTTTATAAAAACCAATTAAGTCGCGTAATTAAATCATTTTAATAGTAGAGATTATCCAATGAATACAATGGTTAAGAATTTATTGCAGAAAATGTATAAGAGACCTCGTGGATGAATAATTAACAGTTAACTTGCCGCGAGCGAAACTCTTCTATGAAAGAAAAGTTAATTACTTGTCTTAGTTGAATCATATAACTGCATTATTTATACAAATTGTGCCTATACATATCTCATAAATGTCTAGATGACTATATTAGTTGCACATGATTTTTATTATCAGAATAAGTATCTCTGTCTATCTTAATATAATGTAAAATTTCTTAAGACACTAGGGGGGAACTTGCGTTACATTCTTATACCATGTACGTATATTATACATGAGTATGTATAAGTGTCTTTAAGGTCTTCATTCAAACTTTACTCAGAAACAACACGACAAAATATTTATATATAAAACTTTATTTATTAATTTATTCTGGCATCTTCTAGTCAACAACAAATAAAGTATTTGACTCCTAACTAGATTTCTGTTTATAGGATATCAAGATGAATTTGTAGTAAAATTATAGTATAGAATTAAAAGAAAGTGAGCCTCTAAATTTATTGACGCTATAAGGAAAACCGAGGACCAACTAGGATGGAAGGCTTTGGAAGAAAATGACGCAGGCACCAGAGTACGGACACGACCTTCAAACGTGAAGAATACGACCGAGTTGAAGTTTCTCTTCTTGCTCGTGTACATTTTTTTTTACAATGATATACTTTTCATAGAAAGAAGGATTTTTACAAAGTATATATATTTCAAGATACCTGTCGAGGAATCGCTCCCGTGACTCTTAACAAGTATCCTCATCTAAAACCAACACGATATTTTATTAAATTACGTAAGATATATTTACATATTTCATAAAAGTAATTCAGGATTTTGATTTAGATGGATTTTTTTAGCGTTTATGGTTAGTTTATTTATTTTATTCATTTAAAAATGATTTTCAACATATATATACATACAGTGTCAGAATATACATCAAATTTTTAAAACACATGAATTCCATTCCCTTCCGTGATATCTGCGTAATTTCGGAGACCTTTTTTAAATAGAACTAGGCATATTACTCCTTATTATAGCTATCTATTATTCATTGAAATTACTGTCAAAGTCGGTTTAACTGTTTCAGATATTATACATAAGAATTTTTACAAATGCAGTGAAAAGCTGTTAATTTGTATAGATAAATTTTTTTGTTGTATAGATAAAGGCTAATAAAATGCATGATTTTTTTATCTTACTGAATGTAAAACATCTATTTGTATTGGACATTTTTGTCGATGACAGCAAAAATATGTTAAAGAAGAAACTAAAAGTTATTTCAAATGAACAAAAACAACAGACTATTTTCACAAGCAAAAGCACAGTAAGAAAAAAATACCATTTTCCAGACAGCCATTGTGATTCGAGATCAATATGTAAATGCATTCGTGAGTGCACACGAGCGGGGCGAGGCTGAGGCGTGAGTGCATTTTGTCGTAGAAGAAAAGCAACCAGCCGTGACAATGCGACCTAGTGTCTACTACTATGCAAGTTAAGCCCTACTGAGCGTTAAAATTTCACGGATGTTGAAAAGAAATGAGAAGCTTCATACTGGTTTTGTATTACATTTATGGTAAAATATATTCTATTCTTCATGAAATCACGTCCATCGTTTCTTTAGGTCCATTAGTTTACCGTTAATTTCCCAAGGTAATGTAACTTCATAAATTTTATATCATACTTTTGTTCGAATTTTCTCTAAGGCAAAATTTTTTACTACTTATGCTTATAGCTGAGTATACAAACGTAGATATAGTAAAATATCAGCCTATTAACGTGCCACTGCTTAGTACAGAGCTTCTAACTCATAGAAGAGAGGATTTTATATGCTAGACCCGTCATGCTGATGTACTGCGGGTTCACTTAGATTTATTATCATCTAAAGGGAGACAACGTCGTAGATGGGACGACGATATCCGCAGAATAGCAGGTGTAACATGGAGAAGGCAAGCTCGCGATCGCTCATTATGGAAAGCTCTAGGGGAGGCCTATGCTGGAAAGCAAAACAATCTTCGCGTACCGGTGTGGAACACATAATTCATTTATAATATAGATTAATAAAATGTACTTATGTAAGGATTGTTAAATAAAGGCTAATTATTATTATTAATTGCTGGGCACAAGGCTCCTCACTTATTGGAAAGAAGATTTTGGAGCGTAGACCTACCACGCTGTTCCATTATAGTTTAAAAGTTAAAGTAAGGTCCCATAACTGGACACAGGTCTCCTCACTCTAGTAGATATAATACTTGAAAAAACAGGGAAATTATCACCCTATACTTTATAATATCTTTGACTTGTTGAAAATATGGAAATAATTTTTATTACTTACCGAAAGATGTACATAATATGACGAAACATTACATATTTTCATACGTATTAAAAAGAATTTCATGTTCCGTTCCATCGCATTATTATACGAATTTATATTGTTGAGATAATGGGAAGGCTATGTTCATTTTTAATCTTCTTAGTTATGCATTAAAGTTTAGGTGTATACCATGAAACTCTTATTTTCTGTAAGCAATATCTATATATTTTGTATCTCTAACCTCCACCTACATTAGGCTTTTAAGAATAATCTTAAATATGTTTATACTAAAGTAAATTGTTTTAAAAAATTGTTTTGGTGTCCCATGTCCAGTTTTTCTATTTTCCAAAACAGACAATGAATGGTCCATTGTTGCCATCATACGCCTTGCATTCAATGTTACGTATTTTGAGTTAATAACATATCTTATATATTGATTAAATGTTTGCATGTTTTGTGGTATTAAAAACTGACGCTTTCGTGGCAAGTTATCGTAAGTTCGACTTAATTTCCCTTGGTAATTACTTGTGGAAACCACAGACAAGTTGGCAAGCCGTGTAAAACAATCTAACTTGTTTTTGGTAAATCGAGTAAGTATCGCTTTATCTATGAAGTGATATTTAATTTACTTTTCTGAATTCACCAAAATTCTGTTAAAGGATAATAATATTTTATTCTAGCCACTTCACCATGTGTCAAATGCCTTTATTTAGTTCCAAATAATATAAACGAAAATAACATATGATGATACGACGGAAAAACACTTCAACTAAAGTTTCTAAACCATCTTTCCTCAACACCAACAATAGAGGTTTTTAATAAAGTGATAACCCGATTACGGAAAACACGCGATGCTTTTGCAATTTCACATTATTCTGTAGTTCAAGTAGTACCGTGAGCCTAGCTTTATGCCGTGTTTTCAATTTTATTTCGAGTAGGATGATAACTTTATTTTTCAACTAGCTATTATCAAGTATCTTTAAACGGTCTGGCGTTATGGTGCAAATACTCATTTTACTAACAGAGGTCTGACGTTAGATTACTGAAAGGGAAAAGTTAGGAACTTATATTTTAAAATTAGGTCTGAACTGATAAGGCACCACAACTGTTGAGGTACCGCCATTAAAATCAGGATAATAACAAAAAGAGTCTGTTAAGACTTTTCTACGACAGTTTTGTTTTGTTCATATATACAAGCTTTCTACATAAAAGCGTTTGTTACGTGAAAGGCTAATGCTGATGAGTACTAATATATATATAATAGGCCGATTGATCCTCTATAACGCTTGTGCGCTTAGCTCAGGTGGAACGTGACAATAAGTCATACTCTTTCGTCTATGTAGCCGACGTTTATCGATTTATAAGACGTTAAAAAATATTCCCACGATTTTAATTCGCTGTTTTGGCAGTTCACTTTACGAAATATAATGCTAACATACGATTACGTGCTTTAGATGGTTGTGCAGTGTAGCGTAAGATGTAATTCAATTTCCGCAGAGTGCTAGGAAGGCTGCACTGTGACATGCTCAAGACTCTGATGTAAGTACTTCTACTCAGTATATGAATTATTCGTCTAAATGACTAAACCGAGAGAAGTAATTAGGTTTTCGTAGACATTTCGCTTGACGCCACTCGTAAATTACTGTTAATTAATCATTTTGGTTCTTTCTTCTATTTGTACAGTGATTCATTCACATCCTGGCGATGTCCCGCGGTTTAACCCGCGTAGATACCGATTTCGTGGCAGCAGAAAGTCTATTATGTCGGACTATAGATTTATTCTTTTCTTTATTTAATTTTTTATTGCTGACAGTTTAGCGCTTGACTGTGATCTCACATGATTGTAAGTGAAGATACGGACTAAGATGGAAGCGCGCTAATCTGGGTAAGAGGTGATACACCCCTTACTCTTTTTACCCGTCTTTGCTGGTAGGGTGGTAACTAGCAACGGCTGAAGCCTCCCACCAGACCAGACTCAGACAAATTAGAAAATACAATTTTCTTAATTCACCCTACCGGGGTTCGAACCCGGGGCCTCTCCTAGCAAGGCGAGTACTCGCACCACTGCGCCAACGAGGCCGTCAAAACTTTCTGCATCGAGGTTCTTGTTAACATAAAAATTTTATTTCACTTACATTTTAATTGCTTCCTTTTGGATGTGTGTATCTAATAACACACATTCGTAATCAAATCAATATACAGATATAACTTTACAACGAATATATATCTAATATTTTTTTAAATTCGTAACATCATTTGCGTAGAATGTCCGATATTTGTAAATTTAAAAATCCAGTCCAGTCAATTTTTAACTTGACCATTCTAAATTGTTAAAAAAGAAAACAAAAATTCAAAATGCAAAACTGTCTTCTATAATATCAGGGAAGAGATGTATTTGTAATACTTATTGTCTCAGAACTTCTCTATACTCAGGTATTTAACGTAGTTCTGCTTTGTGGCAGCAGAATAAGTTTATGCAGTTCGACTCGGGATACATTATTTTCTATTTTACAGGTATTAAAACGGTCTTTAATAGTTTATAATTGATTGGATAAGATGAATATTATGGTTTGATTATTGTTGACAGTTTTGTTAACTTTTAAAATGTTAAAGTAGTTATAGTGGCATAACTGCATACATACATACCTATGTACATACATAAACACAAATGTTTAAATAAAAGGTAAGTAGCAGCCCATTAACGCCCCACTGCTGGGCACGGGCCTATTCACTCATAGAGAGGAGAGAGGGTTTTTAGATCATACACCCACCACGTTGCTCAACTGCGGATTGGCAGGTATAGTACACAACTGTACTCTCTATTCCTTCACTCTCATAGTCCGATGTGGCGGGAATCCGACCCCGGAGAGCGATCAGGCTTAGGATCGACTGCTTAACATGCTCTTCGAGGTACGGGGGTGGATCACACTGCCAACTTCTTAACTTCGGGCAAATATTGAGAAAATCTTAATAGAAAACTTAATATTGATTTTTGAATTGGCCCGACCCGGGATTCGACCCCAGGACCTCATGTCTGTAGTCGAACGTGCTAACCACTATATCAAAAAGGCAGGCAACACAAATGTTTCCTCTTTATATTATCAGTTTAGATTAGAACAATTGTTTAATTATTTAAATTATTATTAGATATATCATACAAAATCTAGAGGTAAATATTTATATCGTGTAAACCATAAGTATATATAATATATATAGTATATATAATATATATTTATGGATATCGTTAGCTTTTTTCACTAATTTATCAGAAACACTGAAAAAATTTCATGGTATGTTACTCAGTTCATAATTCGTTCTCAGCACAAATAATATATAATAGAACATAAATTTGTAATGTTTGTACATGCATGAGACATTTCTCAAGATGTTACTCGCGTAGTACTTCATCTTGTGGGAAAATGAGAAAACCCAATCGAAAGTGAATGGCAAATGTTGCGAAATGAATATTGGCATATTTCATGCTTTGGGGATTCGAGAATAGTTTATATATTTTAATATTTTTCTAATTTAATTTTCAATAATATTCTTTTTGTTATTGGGAGAGGCTTAGGAATCTAACAACATTAAAACCGGTCCAGCCAATCTTCAGTATAAACGGTGTAACAACTAACCCCAAGTTATTATACATTGACTCATTACGATATCTCTGGAAACATAAGGCATACAGACTCGAAATTTGGTAGGAATATTCCTTTTGCCGAGTAGAGGTTAGCTAAGAACTTATTTTGCGAAGTTGGGGTATATGGTTTGCAAGCGGGGTCGGGGGTGTTAATTAAAAAAATCTAATTGTCACATTAAAAAAATCAAACTTCACATTTACAAACTATATCTTTTACGGTATGTAAAACTTAGTCAAAAGTTTTTTTTTGACACTATGGAACCCATCACAAGTAAATTTTCGGCAATTTCTATCCTTAAAAGGCCTATGATCGAGGAGGATGATGAGGAATGAGCTGTGGTCAACGTTATCTACGTATGAGCGGTAGTCTGATTCAAGCATTGAAGTCTCTCTATGAGGGTTCTACTACCTGTGTCAGAATAAACGGAGCGTACACGGAGAGGTTTCCTGTCGAAAGAGGTGTTCGACAGGGATGTGTTGCGTCACCATGGCTGTTCAACCTTTGATAAATGTTTGACAGATTTAAAAGAAAGTATGTATGGGTTAAGAATGAATGAATTACTCATCAAATGTTTACTCTACGCTGATGATCAAGTAATACTTGCATCATCCGCTC